>JACBWV010000552.1:0-172500 GCA_013435795.1 Chlamydomonas sp. ICE-L | reverse complement strand
GCCGGCAACACAGCACCCACGCCCTCCGGCAACTTTACGAGGGGGCTCATCAAACCCAGTGGACAGTCAAGCCATGCCATGCCTTTTGTGCCTCGCTTGCCGGCGGCCCGCAGGCCCGATTGGGATACCAATGGTAAGCCACCTGCCAGGGCTCCAGGAGGGGCGGGTTCAAGCAAAGCAGGAGGAGGTGGCACCGGTGGACTCAGCTCTCAGGGCAGGTCTCAACCATCCGCTGCTCGTGGTCTGTCAAACAGCAACCCTGTGAAAGCTGGTATTACTGCTGCTGCTGGTGCCTCTGCCTCTGCCAAGCGGACTGGCCCCCCATCAGGCACTACAAGTAGAGCAGGGGGCAGCTCCAAGCAGGGTGGGGCGACAGCCCTTGTTAAAACAAAGCCAGCCGCTAGCAGTGCTACATTTTCAATTTCAAATCTGGTCAGCGACGGTGTGGCTACGTCCTCTCGCCAGGGTATCTCCAATGCTTGGGTGAAGCAGGACACGGCTGGTGACCGAGGCCACGGTATTGGATTGACTCAACAAGAGGAGATGCGGCGAAGACAGCTGAAGATCCAGCAGCGGCAGCGAGAGAAGGAGCAGAGTGGAGGGGGGGGGCATGATGGGGCGGAGAAGGGCTCACAGTCAGTGCAGCTGAAACGGCAGTCGGCTCCACCGCCTATTCAGGGCATGGTTTCGTTCGATGATGAGTTTGGTGATCTTCCACCCGCTCCCAGGGGTGGGTCAAAGAGGCCCACAGGGGCGGCTGGAGAGAGGAGGCTGCCTGTGAATCAGGAAGCTCAAGAAGGGGAGCCGCAGCAGTCTAGAAGCAGGAGTGGAGGGGTGGGGAAGCGAGAGGTCTCTCGTGAGGAGAAGCAGAAGCAGGCACGGAAGGGTGGGGAAAGGATGGAGAATGGAGCTGGTGGGAAAAGAGATGGGGGCTTAGACAACTTGAGCAGCATCAACTTGTCACACCTGTCAGCACTAGCTAACCATTTGGGCGTCTCAGGTGTCACAACCAAAGTAGAAGAGCAGCATCGCAGCAGCGGCAGCCAACAGAGAAAGGACCTGCAGCAGCAGCAGCAGCAGCAAAGGGATCTGTCCCCGGCTCCACCAGGAATGGATGCCTCCAGCATCTCGGCCCTAGCTGCCTCTCTGGGCATCACCAAGACCCAGCTGACTCAGCAGTGTGAGCGAGAGCTCTCCGCAGCCACCATGGCCCCCTCACCACCTATCCAGCTTTCTCAGATCTCAGCTCTGGCTGCTGCTCTAGGAGTGGCACCTTCAACTGGGCCAGGGGTGCCGCGTGCCACTATGCAACCCTCTGCGGTAGGTGCTGACATTAGGGTACTTTTTTATCAGGGGTCACGCAGTGGGGGGGCCTGGCTGGTAGTTCAAAGGGGTCACTCAGTGGGGGGGCCTGGCCGGTAGTTCAAGGGGGTCACTCTATGGGGGGCCTGGCCGGTACTTCAAGGGGGTCACTCAGTAGGGGGCCTGGCCGGTAGTTCAAGGGGGTCACTCAGTGGGGGGCCTGGCCGGTACTTAAAGGGGGTGACTCAGAATTTTGGGTTTGGAAATTGTCGTTTGATCCTGTTGGGGATCTCAAGGAGTGGGATCTGCAGCTGGGCCAGGGGTGTCTTGTGCCACTATGCCACCCTGTCATATAGCTGCTGGCATAGCTTACCCTACTACATGCAGGTACCATATATGTGTTTCTGAAATCTGTTACCCTAATTGTGTAGATATACTGTATCCCAGTCTATTGAATACAATCCTTCCTACACCTTTTAAGCATCATCATCATCATCATCATCATCATCATCATCATCATCATCATCATCATCATCATCATCATGCAATCTTCTTTCTTTATTTATTTCCCTCTCTCCTCTCTTCCTCTCCTACTCTCTTCCTCTCCTTAACTCTCGTCTAACGTATTTTCCTCCTCTTTTCAGGCCACTGGGTTTGGTCGTATTGGCTCATTTGCAGGAGCGTCAAAGAAGGCAACGGGTGGGGATAAGGGCAGCCGTCCCGTTAAAGAGGAGCGGTGCGTGGGCAGTGTAGAGGTTCCTGCTAGCGAGCAAACAAGCGAAGCTAGGAAGAGGCTGCTTGAAATGGTGGCAGCTCAAAGTTCAGGTGAGGTTAGCAGTGGTAACCCAGATCGGTGCTACCCCAGATCAGTGCCACCCCAGATCAGTGCTACCCCAGATCAGTGCCAACCCAGATCAGTGCCAATCCAGATCAGTGCTACCCCAGATCAGTGCTACCCCAGATCAGTGCCACCCCAGATCAGTGCTACCCCACATCAGTGCTACCCCATATCAGATATTGATGTAAA
This sequence comes from Chlamydomonas sp. ICE-L, assembly GCA_013435795.1. Lineage (NCBI taxonomy): Eukaryota > Viridiplantae > Chlorophyta > Chlorophyceae > Chlamydomonadales > Chlamydomonadaceae > Chlamydomonas > Chlamydomonas sp. ICE-L. The sequence goes on along the minus strand of JACBWV010000552.1, from coordinate 170,171 downwards.
TGACATAGACGGCGAGCAGCCTTACAGGCTGGTGCTATGTGACAAGGTCCAAGTTCCAGAGCGACCTCAGATCATAAGTATTCTGCTGCCTGTATATGCGGGTGGGGAGGGTGGGGTGTGTCAAGGGGTGGGGAGTGGGGGTGGGGACTGGATGGAAGAGGTGAGTGAGATTGGTGAGTAGACGAGGGGAAGGGGGGGGGGGGGGGGGGGGGGGGGGGGGGGTAGTGAGAGGATGGGTGTGGTGAATGGGAATGAGTGGACAGCTTGCGTGACAGTCGACAGTACTAGTCAGGCAGCTTGTAGCCCGCAGTTAATGTGTTTGGTCTCATCCTAAGGCATGCTGTTTTCCACCATAGCCATAGCTCTGTCATTCCATGCTCCCTCTCCCTCTCCCTCTCCCTCTCCCTCTCCCTCTCCCTCTCCCTCTCCTCTCCTCTCCCTCCCTCTCCCTCTCCCTCTCCTCTCCCTCTCCCTCTCCCTCTCCCCCTCCCCCTCCCCCTCCCCCTCCCCCTCCCCTTCCCCCTCCCTCTCCCTCTCCCTCTCCCTCTCCCTCTCCCTCTCCCTCTCCCTCTCCCTCCCCCTCCCCCTCCCCCTCTCCCTCCCCCTCTCCCTATTCCTCTCATGTCTATTCTCCCTCTCCCTCAACCTCTCACCTTGCAGGGAATGATGACAAGAGGATCCGCCTTGGATAGCTGTCTTTGTATTGAGAGGGAGAGGAAGCTCTGCTGCCCATATAACACCTATTTAGGCTACTTGATAGCCCTACATGAATGCACATGGACTGAATCAAGAGGAGTAGTCTTGGGTAGCCATCTTTGACATGAGAGGGAGAGGGATGGACAGGCATGAGATTGAAGAAACCTTCCGTTTTCTTGCACAGGGGAATGGTTACTATGATGGGTTTTGGTTTCACAGACGGCTACTGCGCCGCCGTCTAAGTATCTATTTATGGCTATTTGGTCAAAGTGCAGCGGCTACTTGGTAGCTGCCTAAGCCGACCACTGGGCTAAGCTCGGGGATCTCAGCAGCTCTGGACAGCTGATTGCATCAGCTTCCATATGCACTACTACGTGCCTTTGGCTGTGTCCAGATAGCTGTAGTTTAGGAGCACTGGAAAGCCTAAGCCTACAGCCTATCGTGTCACCATTCAGGCACATCATCTTGCTTTCGATTTGGCTGAAAAGCCAGTCAGGGAAGTTGTTTGAAGCTGTTGCTGAAAAGCCAGCCAGGGAAGTTGTTTGAAGCTGTTGCTGAAAATAAATCAGAGGTATTGGTAGCTTTTAGACTTAGGAATTCAATATTCCAAGTCATCTTGGGGAGTTGTCTGCTTTCGGTTTGGCTGAAAAGCCAGCCAGTCAGCCAGGGGAGTTTTCTAGAAGCTGCTTCGCAACAAGAAACTGAGATAGCCACTAGACTTAGGATTGATATGTTCAAGTATCAGCGATGTACGCATTTAGAATTGCAACAGAAAATACTTAGTTAGATGGTCTACAAGGCGGTTGAACTCATGCCATTTGTGGGTTGGTCAGTTAGTTAGTTAGTTAGTTAGATGATCTACACAGCTGTAAGACTCATGCCATTTGTTGGTTGGTTGGTTGGTTGGTTAGTTAGATGATCTACAAGGCTAGTGATGAACGCGTGCCATTTGTAGGTTGCTTGATTAGTTAGTTAGATACTCTACAAGGCTAGTGAACTCATGCCATCTGTGGGTTGGTTGGTTGGTTAGTTAGTTTGATGATCTACAAGGCTAGTGATTAACTCATGTCATTTGTTGGTTGCTCAGTTACATTATCTACAAGGCTAGTGAAATCATGCCATTTGTAGGTCGGTTGGTTGGTTGGTTGGTTAGTTAGATGATCTACAAGGCTAGTGAACTCATGTCATTTGTGTGTTGGTTAGTTATTTAGATGATCTACAAGGCTGGTCAACTCATGTCATTTGTCAGATGGTTTGATTACATGGTTTATCATGCCATTTGTGGGTTGGTTGAAAGGGTGGATGGGGCATGGGGGCCTAGGACAATCCTCTGAAAGGGGGGATGGGGCATACATGGGGGCCTAGGACAATCCCCTGAAAGGGGGTGTGTGTAGCAACTTGTGTTAGTTGGCTAGCCGTTGTGATTTGTTAGCATTGGCTGAATGTTGATGTTTTGCCGAAGAGGGGAAACAGCCTTAGCCTAGCCTAGAACAGCCTTAGCCTAGCCTAGAACAGCCGTAGCCCAGAACAGCCTTAGCCTAGACTAGAACAGCCGTAGCCTAGCCTAGAACAGCCGTAGCCTAGACTTACCAGGCTGGATCTGAATAGGTTCAATTTGTAGGGGATCAGTTCAAGGATTTTGTTATAATGTGCCGTACTGTGCCTTTCTAGAAAGTGGGAATGTCGCTGATGTGTTGTGCTTGAGCAAGTCCCGTCATCCCACTTTGTTGCCCCTGGACAAATGGCAATGCTCACTGCTGGGCAAGTCATGCTGAGTTACCCCACTACACACTCCTCTAAACTTGAACTTGAACTTGGTTGCATAGCTTCAGCCAGGAAATTTGGCTGCTCGCCGTCTCAAGCAGTATAAAACAAAAAACTGAACACAGGCACTGCACAGTCCTCTAAAATGGGTGACAGGCAGCAACTTTTGTAAGTCAGCTACGGTAGCCGTTGCGTTTTGTCCGCATACTTTGGATGTTGACGTTACTGGTTATTATCAGCCTTTCTAGACAGTGGACATCAAACTGATGTGTTGTGGTTGGGCGGGGCCCTCCACCCACTTTGCCAACCCTTGACACAGGCACTGCACACTCTTACATAAGGGGTGAGGATAGAGGAGGGTGAGGAGTGGTACTGTGGACTTGACACACCCGCACACTCACAGGCACTGCACACTCCTCTAAACTTGAACTTGAACTTGGTTACACTTCAGCCAGCAATTTAGCTGCTCGCCGTCTCCAGCAGTAAAAAAAGCGAACCTTGGACAAATGGCACTGCACACTCCTCTAAAAAGGGTTATGGGCAGCAACTTGCGTTAGTCAGAAAGCCATTATGTTTTGTTCGCATAGTTTGAATGTTGATGTTCCTGCCAAAGACAGCAAAAAGACTGAAGTCTCATCAGGCTGGAGCTATGTATCCCAGCCAAAGTTCAAATTGGGATTGGGGAAGACTTTACAGGTGAATGTTGGTGTTACAGCCAAATATGTCGAACAGACCTATGTCTTGACAGGCTGGAGCTATGTATCCTAGTCCAGGTGCCAGTTAGCAACTTAGCATACCCATAGTCAAGTCCCTGCCCATAGTTTAGTTTAGTTAGAAAGTGTATCAATGGCAGTTTTATGTTTGCATTGTTTTGTATCCACTTGAAGACTTGTTTGGTTTCAGTTCATCAGTGTTTTTCGTTGCAGCTCCTCCTGAAATCATGGCTGGGCAAGTCCTTTTTTGCCTCTTTGGCTACCCCTGGACTGTAACAACATACACATGCTAAATGCACCTTCTTGGTCAGATTGTCGTAGGAGAGATTGTGATCCCAGATTAATACGAAAACTAGTTGATGAACTGAACCCCAAACAATCGTTTCGCCGTGCATGAGACTCGAGAGAAACGGCCATGGTTTGATTTCATGGTCCATCAGCCTTCAGGCTGCTCACCGTCTGCAAGCGCATTAAAACTATATAGCTGGGCAGGCGCTAGTGTATGCAGCAAGCTGGGGCCACATTGATTTAGTGCTCATGTTGTTAGATGCCCCACAGCATGCCACACGTGCAGATTCTCAAGATGGAGAAGAAATAGTGAATGCAGCATGCCGTGGCCACATTGGAGTAATGATTATGTGCCTCGATGCCCCACCAGGTAATGTCTAGGTGGTGGTGGTGATGCTGGTTCTAGTGGTGGTGATGAAATGAAAAAAAAACAGTTAGATCTTTTAGGCTAAATCGAGTTAGAAATAGTAGTTAGCGTATGGCCTTCCCAACGTCCTCGGGCAATATTCCGTTGAGATGGATTATCTCAAGCATTAGCATCGCGGACGACTAGTACCCGTTTTCACCCCGTACCGGCGTACGCGTAAGGCGAATTATCGCTGAGATACGGTCATCGACGATGGGGACAGCCAGCTGCAGCTGCAGCTGCTGCCCTGCGCGCAAATCTGACTACCCAACAGCTGCTATGGTTCAGGGCTTCGGCGGACTTAGGCCTGTTCATCTACGGTATAGAAGCCAAGCCCATGCAGTTCAGTCTGTGTGTCCTGATTTCTCGTGGTAACAAGGCGCACAACCTCCTTTTAGCGACATGCTATAGGATACCCACCCCCCGATTCCTCGAGTCCGATCCATAGCCGCTTACAAGATCTATCCCAACCCCAACGCGAGCACCTGGAAAATACCATCATACAAGGTGAGGTTGCTCCCACATCGTCGTCATCCCTACGTTGTTCTGATAGCTCTGCTAGAACCGCTATATCGCCGAGCGTCCCTTGTTTCCGTTCCCTGACCCAGTGTCGCAGAGCGTCCCTTTCTTCCGTTTCCATGTCATCTTGTTGTGATGATTCCCCGCATCCGTGTCCAGAATCCCAGTCTGCCTCTAAATCAGAAACGGGCATTGATCTGAAGCTGACGCGAGCAGCTTGCGCCAGGAGGTGAGTTTGATATAACACATATTTGTATTGACCGCTTTGTTCTCCACGATGTCTAGCTCTCTGCAAAGCTCAAGCGAGGCGAAGTCGCGGGCAGATGCTAGATGCCAATGCTTGCCCAACTAGCCGCGCTTCTGTATGCGCACCAGCCACGAACAGCTCCATTAGCCAATACTGTTCCACGAGCAGGGTAACTAATGCAGCGTCTCCCATGGACGCAAAGATGCACGAATTAGTAGTAGGGGCCTCTTACTAGAGGGGTCTCAGGCTCACACGTTTCCCCCCTTCCCAAGACTTTTAACCTCTGGGTTTGATATCGTAACCTAGGAACCAGACTCCAGGTCAAATGAGACCATGCACCAAAGCAATCCCACGCCGGACAAAGCTATAACCCACCCAGACTTGCCTGCGGAGCTGACCCAAACCCACACCCACACCCACACAGGTTGCTGAAGTTCCACCCAGATGTGCCTACTGAGCAAACCCACACCTGCACCCCCCCCACAGTCACATCCACATCATTATTCACATCCACATCCACATCAACAGTCACCCACGCACCCACCCTGTGGCTAGTCCACCTAACGGGGTCCAGCCACTAACTCAGCAAGCAAGGTCTTCAAAACTAGAAAAGAAAGGGAATTGTCTTGTATACTTTTATTTGTCGACAACTGCAGTTTCCAATAGGGAAGGAACGACTTCTAGAACGTTCAGGAGGGCGTACGATTGTGAAGGGGGGGTTGTACCTAATGTTCTGGGCTAAACATGTAGACTATCAAATTGCTCTTTGTGGCCATTATGGTTTAGTCTGGGTCTATCACTTTCATTCACATATTATGAAACAAGCTAATGTCTTTTATATTTGGATGCCATGAATTACCAAGCATTTGTTTGTATGTGAATCTTTTTTAACCATTCCCTACAACAAATATCATCACTCAGAAACTACATTATGCAGTCGTGAGAGGCAGCCACAAATTTAAAAGTTGTTTTGGAAAAAAAATCCAATACACAAATAAACCTTGGTCCAAATCCCAAACCGAAATTCCAGAAAATGCTCCAAACTGGTATTCTTCTTACCTTCAGAACAATTGGGTCCAATCGGACATGGTCGAAACACATTACAGTGGTTGACAGAGCTGTCTAGAAGCCGGCAAGAAAACAACTAGAAACCGCAAAAAATTGATCTTCTTCTACTACTCTTCTTCTCTACTACTACTCCTTTCTTCTTTCATCAAATTTGAATTCAAATTCGCGCATGGTTCTTTAGCCAACTCCTCCTTTCTTCTTTTCATTGAATTTGAATCGTCACATGGTTCTTCAGCCAAATCCTCCTTTCTTCTTTTCATTGAGGAAGCCCTTTTTGGCGGAGCCCCCTCTTCAAGGGGGCGGGAGCCCCCATGTTCACCCATTTGTCTGTTTGACCGGGGGAAAAAAACTTGAAGCCTGACACGTCAGCCAACGGTCGCATAACTAACTCGCTTCAGTCAGCTCCATCGTTGCCACCTTTCGTTCCGTTGCCAACACACTCCGCCAATTTTCCGCGTCGCTTGCGACGCTGCATAGGACTTGTTCCAACAATACTACTCCTTGCCTGTCGCAGTTGACTTCCTCGGATCTGCACCATGGCAGCTTTTTCAGATCTTCCGCCAGATCTTGTGAAGGATATCGTTCTCCGCATCCTTACACAGGAGCCGCAATTCTCCATCAGTGACGTCGCTCTTGTTTGTCGCCCCTGGTATTCTATTGTCTCCGAGAACCTCGCCCAGATCTTGATCCACAATTGCAATGACAATATGCCCTGGGCCCTATCTCTTGCCCTTCGGCACAACCAAGTTGGGGCATTTGACGTAGCCATTGAGCTCGTGTCGAGAAGCACGTCATTGGATGACTCTAATCAAGCCCTGTTGCTCGTGTGTGAACATGGGCGTCCAGACCTGGCTATGCTTCTGCTCACTGCCCCGCACCATGCAGCGCATGCAAACTGTGAAAATGGGCAGGCACTAACGATTGCAGCAACACATGACTACAGTATAACTGGGATGGCACTATCAGAGGCAGCATTTAATAGCCGCCGGGAGGTGTTTTGCTGGTGGCTACATGCCCCTCAGCATGGACAGGCACTCGTGGAAGCAGCAAGGCGCGGCCACCGTGAGGTAGTTCAGGTGCTGCTGGATGCACCAGAGCATGCTGCGCACGCAGACTGTCAAAATGGGCAGGCACTAGTGGAGGCAGCAGCGGGTGGCCACCGTGAGGTAGTTCAGATGCTGCTGGATGCTCCACAGCATGCCGCACACGCAGACTGTCTAGATGGAGAGGCACTAGTGAAAGCAGCAAGGGGTGGCCACAGTAGGGTAGTTCAGATGCTGCTGGATGCACAACGGCATGCTGCACACGCAGACTGTCAAGATGGACAGGCACTAGTGTATGCAGCATATGATGCCCACCATGAGGTAGTTCAGATGCTGCTGGATGCACAACAGCATGCTGCACACGCAGACTGTCAAGATGGACAGGCACTAATGTGGGCAGCAAATTTTGGCGAACGTGAGGTAGTTCAGATGCTGCTGGATGCACCACAGCATGCTGCACACGCAAACTGCCAAGATGGACTGGCACTAGTGCTAGCAGCAAGGGGTGGCCGCAGTGAGGTAGTTCAGATGCTGCTCGATGCACCACAGCATGCTGCACACGCAGACTGTCAAGATGGGCGGGCACTAGTGTTAGCAGCAAAGGGTGGCCACAGTGAGGTTGTGCGCATGTTGTTGGATGCACCAGAGCATGCCGCACGCGCAGACTGCCAAAATATGCTGGCAATGAATAGCGCACGTGACTGTGGCCATAGTGAGGTTGTTCGCACATTGATGGATGCCCACAATAGACTTGAGGGTCTTTCTTTATGAGTGTGTACTTGTTGAGTGTGTACTTCTTTATGAGTGCTCTTGGATTTTGGGGTTTATCGGTTGATTTGCTTTTACTGCAGGGAACACCATTCCATTGGCAGGCTATACTTGATCATTTGGGAATTGAGATCGACAAGTTGTACTTCGTGTATAAACCTTTTCAGGCGAATATTACGACGATTCTCCCAGAATGATAATAATTCTCGGAATTCCAGGCCAGATCTGAGGTACAAACTACGAACTGTTACGAAAAATTGATTCCCAGATGATCCACTGAATGGCTATCAAGGCTGTTAAAGATAAAGTTAGTCTTCGCCTTAGCATCCGCTTGAAAACCCATGTATTCATGTTGGAAGCAGTCTCGGGATAAATAAGGTCCGTAACGAACTGATTATTATTATTATGGTAGCCAAACCTCGAGCCAATCTTACAAAAATGTAAACCGAAATAGGTCAAGCCATGGACACCAGTTGAGTGCCAAATACTTTCCTGTGCAGTTTTGTGCTCCGTTGAGAGAGAGAGAGGATATAGTTACATACTCAGCAAAAATCAATGCCGAGACTGAACAGCGCCGAGGCAGCTGGACAGTTTTATAACAGTGAGGGTTTGGGCAACATACCCCTCAGAACCTGGTCCAGGAGGTGACCTCCAAAAAAGCGTACGAAAGAGCAAATAAAAGGCCTGACAACAAGCAATGCGAACTACAAAGGCATAGAGAAACTAGCGAATAAAGAGTATATTGTAGAAGGGCTAAGAGTTGCCGAGGCCTAAAAAGCGAGATTCTACAAGAAGACGTGAAGGACAAAAGGCATAGGAAAATCCGTTGGGAGAGAGAGAGGGTTCGTTACATAAACTCAGCAAATCACTGCTGAGACTGGACAGCAGCACAGCCTGCCGACCATCCCAATTTTTGTGAGGGGGAGGAGGTGCTGGGGGGAGGGGAGGGGAGGGGAGGGAGTGGAGGGGAGGGGACGGGGAGGGAGGGTGAGGTGAGGGTGAGGTGAGGCGGTGACGGGGGAGGGAGAGGCGGAGAGGGACGGGGAGGCGGACTTTCCGGGGAGGGGAGGGGGAGGTGCCGTTGACGGGGACATGGGGGAGGGGAGAGTGAGGGGGAGGGGAGGGCGAGGTGGAGGGGGATGAGAGGAGAGGAGAGGGGGGGGGAGGGGACGTGGGGGGGAGGGGAGGCAAAGGAGAGGCGGACGGGGAGGTGACGGATGAGGGGGGGGAGGTGGAGGGGAAGGAGGGGAGGGAGGGGAGGGCGACGGGGAAGGGGGGGGAGGGGGATGGGGAGGGGAGGGGAGCGGGAGGGGAACGGGGAGGGGTGAAGGGGAGGGGAGGGGAGGTGGAGGGGGGAGGTGGAGGGTGAGGTGTGAGGGGAGGGGCGAGGGGAGTGGGAGGGGAGGGGAGGGGAGGGGAGGCGGCGGAGGGGACGGGAGGGAGGGAGGGGAGGGGAGGGTGAGCTGGGGAGGGGAGGGGGGGGAGGGGAGGGTGAGGGGAGGGGAGGGGAGGGGAGGGGAGGGGAGGGGAGGGGAGGGGAGTGGAGGGCGAGGGAGGGTGAGGGGAGCGGGAGGGGCAGGGGACGGGGTAGGGGAGGGAGGGATGGGGAGGGTAGGAGGGGAGGGGAGGGGGGAGGGGGAGGGGAGGAGGGGAAGGGGACGGGGGGGGAGGGTTTGAGGGGAGGGGAGGGGAGGGGAGGGCGTAGGGGAGGGGAGGGGGGGAGGGGAGGGGCGGGGGAGGGGAGTGGGGAGGGGAGGGAGGGGAGGGGAGGGGAGGGAGGAGGGGAGGGGAGGGGAGGGGAGGGGACGGGGAGGGGAGGGGAGGGGAGGGGAGGGGTGGGGGGGGAGGGGAGGGGAGGGGAGGGGAGGGGAGGAGGTGAGGAGAGGGGGAGGTGAGGTGATGGTGAGGAGAGGGGGGGGAGGTGAGGTGAAGGAATTTTCCGTTGGTCGGCCCCCTAGGGGGCCCAGACCTATGCGACATATACGCGGCTTGATCGAATTTTTCACATTTCCTCAAGAAAACAGGTTGGGTATACTGACTTCCCTGACATCTACGCAACCATTCTCGTCGGAGGCGGATCACCTCAAAGGGCACTTTTCGCGTTACGGATTTCCCAGGGTGCGGAATGTGACGCGGACGTTTTCATTGTCGATTAACTCCTGTTGCTTGTGTTGTAATCAGTAGGGAACCTGGAGCTGGCTAACGATTTCCCCTGTGCAAAAGCGCATCTCCGTGCCTCATGCAGCTTATTGCATCAGCGCATTGTGTTTGACAAGGAAATCTGCTGTTTCGCACTAGTACTTGCAGGTTGCGCAGTAGCAACTGTGGCCTCGGGAGTTTCTGCACCTGCCTCCATGGAACTTCGGGGAGTCAGTGAGCTATTACCTTCATTAGCCTTACAGGCCACCAAGTTGAATAATAATGCCATGCCAAGCTACCGGTATATTGATTCTTGACCCCCCAAATATTAAATTGTTCGGTTAAGTAAGCAACTGCTTGTGCATCTTTCACCATTGACCAAGGAGGCTGCCTCTGCTGCTTGACGAACATTACACCAGCCCCTGGGCCGATCTCCAGGGGATCCGCGAGGGAATCCTACTACTTTTACTGAAGAAAATGGATTTGCATACACAATTACACATGTTTTTGCCGATTCCTCGAGCGCCTTCGATATACTGATTCTTCTGTATTATATGTACCAGTATCATTTAATGGATCAGACTCCGAGGTTCTTCGCATATGGCTCATGGTCCCTGCCCGTGGTGCGTCACCGACGGTGGTTTCTACAGCCCTGTGGTTCCACTGTGTACTTGTAACAGCTTGTTTCCAACCAGTTAAGGGTCCGGTTAAGCGGCGGTTAAATTCTTATTTTTCGGCGCGAACCGTGTTTTGGTCGGAACACAACGAAAAGTTAAGGTCCGGTTAAAGACCAACCGTCCCGGTTTATGCAAGGCGCACCCCCCCCGCCCTCCAAGAAAGTTAGGGCGGTTAAGTTTCGGTTATGATGAGAATGGTGACGTCACGAAGTTGGAGCGCGCATCTGTAAAAATCGACGCTTCTTTGGAGTCCCCGCCATCCTTCTTTCTTTCTCGGACACTCTCATTGATCGCACAGTTTGCTTTTCTCTACAAGATGATTCGCAGCAGCAGGGCACCGTCCTGCCACGCAATTTTCGACTGATCTTCCTGAGGCAACCAGCAGCGGCCAGAAGTGGAATAAACGCTGAAATCAGCGTCTGAATCGCGAGGGAGTGCTGCAGAGCGCATTTGCCACGTTGACCCATTTTGAACTGACCTGGTCAGGTGCAAAAGACTGCTTAACTGGTGGAACGTTTCCAACCATCTTCCCGAAAGTTAAGGCCCGGTTAGAGGTCGAGTCTAAACCCTCCGAAACACAATCCTTAACCGGACCCCCAACTGGTTGGAAACAAGCTGTAAGGGCGTGTTTCCAGTGGACCAAATAGTTCAACTGTGGGCGCCAGCGTGGCACGAGTGTTTCCAGTGGGCACAGTTCAACTTCAACAGTTCAACTTTTCGCCGATGTGGCACGCCAGGTGGGCAGCCACGTCAGGGTTTGTCCGTCGCCCTCCCCCCTCAACAGTTCAACTGTTGAGCAATCCCGGACACCCCCCCCCCCCCCCCTGTTCGGGATTGCTCAACAGTTCAACTATTTTGGGGGGAGGGCGGTGGACAATTTCGAGGGAGGGCGGTGGACAAAATCACAAAGTGATACGTCACCAGCGAGCATCTTCGCGATGTCTCTCTCCCCGATATCTGTCAACACCCCCGGTTTGCGAGTAATCGTGAGCAATTCAATTGGATGGGCCAATACAATGAAAGAAAGGCGGGAATTAACCAGGTTGACTGATGATAGCGAGAGCCCTCTTCGTCTACCGAAATTTCAATCTGACACACGCCCCGATCCATTCGAACCGACGGAGCAGATGCATAACGGCAGCGCAGGCAGGAGCAAGAGAACACGATGGAAGTGACGAGCGCAGCGAATATAAGTAGGGTGAAGTTGTGAGCGCCCCCGCCCCCCCCCCCCCCCCCCCCCTCCCCCCCCGGCCTTCGCCCCCTGCATCGCTCAGAGCCAGGTGAGGGTTTTGCAGTGATATGTTCAGATCAGATGTTGAAGTACGGACGTAGACAGTGAGCAGCTTTTACCAGGCTGGTGCCATGTAACCAAGCATTATGCTCCCAGCATTCTTCACCCCCACCCCTCACGCCCATCCCCTCTCCCACTCTCGCTCACTGTCCATCACTCATCCTCCCACCCTCCATCCATCCTCCATCCACCCCTCGCGTCCTTCTCACGTCCATCCCCTCATCCTCCCCCCCCCACCTACCCCTCCACGTCCATCCCCTCGACACTCGTCCTCCCACCACGCCCACCCTTCACACGTCCCATCCCTCTCTCTCTCTCTCTCTCTCTCGCTCTCTCCTCTTCCCTCTACTCCTCTCATCTCTCTCTCGCCTCTCTCTCTCTCCCTATCTCCATCTCTTCTCCATCTCTCTCCATGCTCTTCCATCTCTCCATCGTCTTCTCCTTCTTCCAAAAAACTTATTTTTTTCAAAACCAAATAAAAAAAAAAAAACAAAAAACAAAAACAAAACTTTATTGCCCTCAAATAATCTAATTTATATCATTCGTTGTATACGATTATAATATGCTAAGAGGTTTCCCTATTTCCCACAGCAGCACACAGACACATTCATTCACCCACCCACCAAACAGTTCACCATTTTCAGACCAATTTCAATTTCAACGCCATCACAAACCAACCCAATTCAGCAATTCAGCACACACAGTCAGCCTTTAACTATAGCAATAACCACCAGCCTGATGGTGTAAGCCTAGTCAAAACCGGGTGACATGAGTTGGCCCCAGGCCGTATCCAGGAGATGTGGACTGCAAACACACATGAACACAAAATGCTTACATCAAATATCTACATTTGAACTGAGGTTATCTGATAACTTGTAGTGGTGGTGTTGAGAAACACCGTTGGTTTGACTTGCCACGAAAGAGTGGTTAGTTAGCTACTGGGCTTGAAAGTTGGCTTAGGCCCTCTCTCCGCGGATGCGGCGAGCCAACTGAATGTCCTTGGGCATGATGGTAACACGCTTGGCGTGGATGGCAGCCAGGTTGGTGTCCTCGAAGAGACCCACCAGATAGGCCTCGGCGGCCTCCTGTAAGGCCAAGACAGCAGAAGACTGGAAACGCAGGTCGGTCTTGAAGTCCTGGGCGAATCTCAGGCGAACTAGCCTCATGGAAGGGCAACTTGCGTATGAGCAGCTCGGTGGACAAGACCCCTCCTTCTGGTAACTTACTTCGAATCTCTCGCAAGGCGAGAACAGAGTTCCGCCTCCCCCGGGTTCCGGTCCCTCCGGGCCTGTACCTATGAGGCTTTCTTTAACATTATCTTTACACAATACAAAAACCCAAAAACAACTACAAACAACATCTTGCTTGAGGCTTCTTTTCTTCTTTACACAAATTTAATTACAAACAACAACAAACAACCACCACTACACCCTTTACACAACACTACACCCAAACACCAAAAACACAAACACCCACACCCATTACATTACATCTTTACATTTCTTTAACCAATTTCCAAAACATTCTTTCCAACACTCATCTTTACCATACTTCTTTTACAACACAAACACAAAACATTCTTTACATTACAATCTTTAATCAACAAACATATTACAACATTTACAAAAAACAACAAAACAAACCAAAACAACAAAAAACCACAAAAACACCCGCCAGTGGTGGGGGCGCTCTTCTTGGCGCCTGGTGGCCCGCCTGCTTGCGGGGGGGCCTTAACCTTACCACCAACCCCCCTCCTCCTCCGGTGGACTTACGGGCGGTCTGCTTGGTACGGGCCATTATGAAGGATAGGAGATTGGAGGCGAAGTTGGTCTGCTGCGTATCTGTCATTTTCTCGGGAATTTAAACCTTCAATAATCCGGGTTCGGGTTTAGAGGTCAACGCGGGTCAACGCGAGGCGATCACCCCCGAGAAGCGAGAATTTTGCGCTCTCTTTCTCTGATCCGCTTCATATCCTTGAATAGCAACCAAACGAGGGTGGGGTGAGGGTCATCCAGGGTCAATGCCTTCCTGCATTCCTATAAATTCGGAACTGTTCACATAACCAGTACCCAATCAATTCACTTCCTCCCTTCAAACTCTATCAATTTAACATGTCTGGACGTGGCAAAGGCGGCAAGGGACTAGGAAAGGGAGGTGCCAAGCGCCATCGCAAGGTCTTGCGTGATAACATCCAGGGTATCACCAAGCCTGCCATTCGTCGTTTGGCCTCGCCCTTGGTGTGAAGCTATCACGGCGCTTATCTATTGAGACCCAGCTCTGAAGTTCTTCTTGGAGCCTCATCCCGATGAGCTGTACCTCACTTTACCACCTCCTTCGTAAGACTTCCACCGCCCGTGAATGTCGTCTACGCCCTCAAGCGCCAGGGTCGCACCCTGTACGGCTTCGGTGGATAAACAATCCAATCCGACCTGAAGCGTGTATGGTACCCGCACAGAAACGGTGTTTTTTAACACCACCACCCTAATGCCCAGACAGATCGCCACCACCACTCGACTCACTCTAGGCACTGAGGTTGCCCTCGCTCATCAGTACTCATCTACTCGTCGTCTGTACTTAGGTAGCCCCAGCAAGCTCCCATCTTCGGCATAACCGAGCAATTTTAAAGCAAATCAATCCGGGGTTTTTTCCAAAAGTTTGTGGAGGCCGACGCGTAATCGTCTCCGAATTGGTCGTAAGCCCCGAAACCGTCGGAAAATTGAAAAAAGTGGCGTTGAGGGTGAGATCTGGGGGGGGTCCAGAGGGGTGGGGGGGGGGGGGGGGGGGGGGGGGGGTTCGAGCCGATCCTCAAAATTTCCGAGTCAGCTGTTTAAGCTCAAACAACAGGAGCCCGATCACCCCCCCCCTCGTTGTTTTTGGGAGCAAATGCTGAAGAAAGAGCTTGATGGTCTACAAGACATGCCAGCAACTTAGCATAGCCACCACAATCGCCAAGGATCAAGCGAGAAAATTTTCTTTTATAGCGGTGTGTCGGGTGGAGGGGGGTGTTTCAGTTTCACTGCCTGAGGCCCCGTGTGCCCCACACCGGTGGCTGAGACGCCTATAGCCTCATGACTGATGAATATTTATGAACTACTACACTTCGAACACTGCTTTCGAACAAATGTAACTGCGAAGGAACTCACTAAAGCGCCACATTCCTTTTACTGGAGATAATTGTCCGTGGGTGTGGGTGTGTGCGGGTGTGGGTGTGGTGCAGGGATCGCTTTACGCAGCCAAACACTTGTGAAGATACTTCCTGATAGAGCTTGAGGTAAGGGTCAGAACACCTAACGTTCATGACCCAATTATGATTGGTGAGAAGATAGTGAACCTTTTAAGCCAATAGGGGGGGGGGGGGGTGGGGGGGGGGGGTGGGGGGGGGTTTGGGGGGGGGGGGGTGTGGTGGGCGTGGGGGGGGGGTGTGTGAGGTGGTGGGGGGTGGTTGTGGGGGGGGGGGGGGGGTGGTGGAGGGTGTTGTGGGTGGGGGGGGTGGTTTTGTTTGGTGGTTGTTTTTGTAGGGTGGTTTGGTTTGGTTGTGTTGGGTTGTTGTGTGTTTGGGGGGGTGGGGGGGGGGTGGGGGCTGGGTGGGGGGGGGGTTGTGGGTTGTGGTTGGGGGGTTGTGTGGGGTTTTGTTTTTTGTTGTTTTGGGGGGGGGTTTGGGTGTTTTTTTATTTTTTTTTTTGTTTGTTTTTGGAGGGTGGTGTTGTGTGTTGGTGTTGGGTTGGTTTTGTTATTGGTTTTGGTGTTTGGTGTATTTTGTTGTTGGGTTTTGATTGGTTGTGTTTTTTGTTTTTGCGGTTTTTTTGGGGTTTTTTTTTTTTTAGTTAGGTTGTTGTGGTTGTTTTTTTTTGGTGCTTTTTCGGTTTGTTTTGTTTTGTTTTTTTTAGGTTTATTTTTTATCATTGCCCCCCCCCCCCCCTTGCCTCAGCGCTTTTTGTCTCCCCCTCCCTTCTTTCCCCCCCCCCTTATCCTCTCCCCTTCCGTCCCGCCCCGTTTTGCCTGCTCCCCCGCTCCTACTCTCCTCTCTTCCTCCCCCTTTTCTCTACGTTCTGCCCTATTATGCCAGTCCATCCCTTCCCCTTTTACCCCCCACCCTCTGCCCCTCCCCCCTCCCCCCCTTTTTTTGACA
The DNA here is from genome assembly GCA_013435795.1 of Chlamydomonas sp. ICE-L. NCBI lineage: Eukaryota > Viridiplantae > Chlorophyta > Chlorophyceae > Chlamydomonadales > Chlamydomonadaceae > Chlamydomonas > Chlamydomonas sp. ICE-L. The sequence goes on along the minus strand of JACBWV010000552.1, from coordinate 154,423 downwards.
GCTTTCCTTTTTGTTTTACAGTCAGATATCGAGGGAGCAGGGTCTAGGTTCACTACACGGACTTCACGGGATCGAAAAAAACCGTGTGCACTACCGGTATATGCCACACTGCTTGTTGCAATTTGTATTTCTTTTAGACTGCCTTACCTTGATCCAGCCTTATGGGCCTTTTTTTCCTGCTCTACTCAGTTCCTGCTCTACTCCTTTTCCTGCTCTACTCAGTTCCTGCTCTATACCTTTCTGTTGCCACCCAGTTCCCTGTTTCTCCCCTACTTGAACTAGGTTAATAAATAGCTTCAGCCAGCTATTTGGCTTGTACACACGGAATCTTTGCCAATCCGGGTCGCGTTCTCTGTGCGGCACTGGCAAGGTGGGAGAAAAAATGCGGAATGAATTACGTGGAGTCGTGGACTAGAGATCTACAGCCGAAGGCGCAAACACTCAGTATTTCCTAACGTACCCTTCATGAAGCCTTTTTGAGTTATTGGTTCAATCGCTGCAAAAGTAGTAGTCAATGACTCAATTACAGGTAGACTCTTATACGCATACATTTGTTTCTTCGCAACCTGTGCGCAAGTACAGGTGGCGAGGGGCCGATGGCTAGTAGTATACATCATTTTCCAAATCTGATCTGGGCCCAGCCCAACGGATGTTTTAACTTTGTGACCCGCATATCTCAACTTGAACTTGATGTCTTCACTATAACTTGGGCTTGGTTACATGGTTCCAGCCAGCAATTTGGCTGCTCGCCGTCTTCGGCAGTAAAAAACATACTAACCAGGGGAAATGTACATGTGAAATCAAATAATTTTAAATAATAACAATCTTCTTAAAAAAAGGAATGCCTCAGTACGGTTCTTAATCACATAATGACATTGAACGGTTCCATACTCACATACATGACACGCACATTCGATAACACAAACCAAACCTTGGTGTCTTAAGCATGGCTCCAGTCTCAAGGATGGCAGCCCTCCTGGGAAGTCACAATTGTGTACTTGCAAGTACAGAATCAACCCAATAAAGCACATAGCGTGATGATACCAATGGATATGCTCACTGTTGGAGAAAGTAGACACTCACAATATCCAGTGTATCGGTATTCTCTATCCCGTTCTCAACATTTATAACATCCTGTCTCACCATAAAATCATGAATTCATGATACCCCCTCACTTACCGTACGGGCAGCATTAATTTGAAATCGACTTGGCGATGTATTTATGTATGAATGTTACAGTCCAGGGGTAGGCCAAATAGGTTAAAAGGACTTGCCCAACAGTGTACGGAGGGCTTAAAAAGAAAAAACACTGATGAACTGAACCCCAAACAATCGTTTTACCGACGGGGGGCCTGGGTTCGTGCTACAGGGATAATTTAATTCTACAATTGGCAAACGACTGTATGCCAAAGCGGTTTCAAGTCGTCTTGGCAAACGACTTGGCAATTTTTTTTGTCAATTCGACTTTTTGCCAAAGCGATTTTAAGTAAAACCTGAGTTCGACTGGGTCACTCGCTAGCTGGCTCACCTGGCTGGCCTTGGCCAAGTATCTGCTATTCTGCTGCAACGTCGGTAACCAACAAACTCCTGACAAGTTTGAAAAACTGCACTCTCGGCAGTACAGTACAGACTACCTACTACCTACAGCGCAAGTGTTTAGGCTACACGGAGTATTGAAAGGCCGCCTCTATGGAGCTCGACGATGCAAGGAGGTGGCGGCTTGCCCCTCTGATGCTTGCCCCTGAACTGTAACAAGCCACCACATCTGGTCTTGAATTGAAAAATTGCCGTACATGGTTTTACTGCAAAACCTGGCTGGTTATTTACTGCAAGCCCTGGCTGGTTATTTTCAATCTGCAACCGCACGTAACAAGGAAATGTAACACAAGCAAAACGACCCTTTGCCAACTGTTTTTCAGGACTCAACTTGAGTACCGGTAGGTCAAGGCATGGACCACTTGTGCCAAGTATTTTTTGCCACGCATTTTTGTGAGGCCTTTTATTACAAATTAAGGGGTTTGCCAACTTTAATGTTGCGCATAATCTAGGAATTTAATGCTGTGCACGATGGTAGTCAGTTCCTTGGTTATCCAAAACTTGTACTTGGTCTTTGCTGCAGGGCTTCACCCAGCAATTTGGCTGCTAGCCGTATTTGGGAGTAATATATACAAACAATTAAAATCATACTTAGTTCGTCATTGGTCATTCAAAGAGTGAGGCAGATTAGCTGAAACACTTTATTATCAGCATGCGTATATAATATATGCGTACATGATTGTATTGTCTGCTTATTTGCTTGTACCGTCTGCTTAGTATCTGAGGATTGGTTGGAAGAGCTCCACCCCCCCCCCCCCCCCCCCCCCCCCCTACAGTAAACTACACAACAAGCCCAGCACCTGCCCAGGCCCTGTCGACCATGCTGCTGACGGCTGATAAGCTGGGAATGACTGACAGAGCTACCTTCACCTCCAAGTGGATGGCTGTGACTACTGCCAAGCTTCCCAACATGTCTACCCAGGACCTGTCAACCATTTTGCTGTCGGCTGGTAAGCTGGGTATGACTGACAAACTACCTTCATATCAGCATGAATAGCGGTGCTCTCGCTTGTTTTATGTCTTGGTGACTCCTTGTGTACTCCCTTAGAACTATCGGTCCTGACAGTACTATGTCAGCTTCCTGTTGACTGCGTCATCGGTTCTTCTGACACGCGCTGTCTAGCCTGTACCCTGATCAGGTTCCAGGCTACCGCCCCCTTTCCTCCACTGGTGCCCCTTAATGGGTCTCCTGTGCTTGTAACTTATTCTCGTCTCCGCATTTATAGATTGGCGTGCTGCACACACAAAGTCCACTCTCGGGAGTGTTATCCAAGCTGATAGGTTATACGGCCCTTCATTTACTACCACTGCTTTGCGATGCAACTTCCGCGAGGACCTCCCGCCATTTTGAGAAACTCCATGACATGGATGGTCTTTCCTGGACGCGCGGGATGCGCAGTATCATTCTCAGCGATGGCTGCGACCAATCCTTCCAACGGAGGAACGGCTCCTCTTGATGATTGGCTAGACGTTTGTGCACCAGCTGCCTCTGCTAGCGGTCATGAGAGTCCTTCCGCCATCGTGGAAGTAACCCCCCCCGGTCATTCCTCCATCTTCTCTTCTTTTTCCTCCCCTGCCGTCTGTCGCCTCCTCCCGTCTGTCGTAGATGACTGTGACGTGCAGACTCAAGTCGGCGACTAGCCTGGACATCGGTGGAGATACCCCGTCTTCGTCTGCTCGCGTCCTTGACGTCGCTAACCTTTCTCCGGTGTTTGAGGCTCTGCCTGCATACCGGAGGTTGCCAAGCCGACCAAGCTCCCTGCTGATGTCTACGCCGTCTTTGCCCCCTTTGCTCTGCCCAGCCGACGATAGGGCTCCTGGCATGAGCTTGCGCTCTAGTGGCTCTGTGCTACCTTCTGGAGAAATTTTTCGATCAAACTGGCGGATCGCCGGCACTGCCGTAGGATTCGCCAGAGGAGGACGACCTACGCGTCTGGACCTGGAGATTCTGGAGGTGGTAGGAAGCGGGGGGGTATGGTCAGCACCACTACGGGTGCTGCTCCCTCTACCCCCCAACCGGGTGAGTCGAGCGATAGAGGGGGGGACTTGAGATTGACTGATCATCGACGGCGGGATATTAGGACCTTTACATGCCTCGGCTCTGCTCTTCGCATCCTAGCGATAAATGTTCGAATTTTGCCCTTGCGATTTGCGATTTTCTGCACCAGGTGCGACTTGCTGCACTGTCATTCTCGTCTCCTTTTTCCCATACCTCAAATCTCGACTTCGACCTAACGCTTCCCCACCTTCTGTGATCCCAGGTCTCGCAGCGCCGGACTTCGCCCATGCTACAGGCCGCAGTGGACGCCGTCCTGGCCCTAGTCCAGCGGCCGTGGAGGATCTTTGGCATGATATCTTGGTGGATATTTTTCTCTCTTAGGCTCCTTGTGACCCCTGGGTGCGTTCCGTGTTTCGTCAGAGGTTACTACTTGTCTTCCCGTGCCCCTGGTTCCCCCCTTAGGTGTATGCCTTAGCTACGTGAGTTTGGGTTCAAGTGTTTGAGTTCTGATAGGGCTTAGGAATTTTTAGTTAAGTGGTATAGAGGCATGGTTGATCTCGATTAGTTGGGGCATGCATGAGTTGTTGATGATGACACTGCTCAGCATGGTGCTAGTGTGTTATCTTTGCAATCGCGTGTTCATCTAGGGAGACAAGACTCCTTCGGAGCTTTTCTTTGGGGTTGCACCTGATGTGTCGTTGTTGCGTTTGTTTGGTTGCCCTTGCTATGTAATCTTAGTATTGGGCAGTCACGCAACAAGCTAGTTAGAAAGGCATTATTTGGTAGACTGGTTGGGTATTCCCTGGTGAGTAAGGGTTATTATATTTGGGTTTCCAATGTTGCGCCAGTTAGTAGTGAGTAGTGATGTACTCTCTATCTCCAGTTCAGTTCTAAACTGTCTTCCTGGGTTCTCCCTTTAGTATGGGTCCCCGTGCCCGCTTGCATCCCTCCAGTCATCAAACGGTGATATGTTATGTGTTACCGGTAATTCCCTACGCCCTTTAACAACCCCAATTGTTGTTGGCTGGCCTGGCTGGATGTATCATTGTTGCATTCTAGTCCAGGGCCTGATCTTGCTGTATTGTGTGTGAAGTTTTAGGGCGGGGGGGAGTTGGATATCCAACTATAATCTTAGCCGAATCTCAGGGGGTCGCCAGGCCCTCCTCTGTGCCACGTTTTAGCGGTGAAGCTTTAGGATTTAGACAGCCTTCGATCATAGTGGTACCTGGATCAGGTCCATTGACTAATAGTCGCCAACCTCCGACCACCTCGGATGGCTCGCGGGTGTCGATAATTCCGACGCCTCCTGTCGTCCCTGGTGGATTACTCGGGTCAAGCCCATGTGATGATGTAGCCGTTGCCGAATGGGTAAGTGATGATCTTGAACACTGGTCTAGCTTGATACTGCGTATGGCTGGGGTGTTACAGTCAACCCAGGATTCATTGTTGTAGGTGCTGCTGGTTCTCATACGTAGGTTAACATGGCCCTATGTGTGAGTGCCTATTCCTCAGCACCTCCTAGACTGACTTATAGGGTAGTCTAGATTGGTGGAGCGTTACGACGCTTTGTTTAGGCAGCTTCCTTTCAGCTGTCTTTCTTGGTTTTGGTGGAAGGTGGTACTTAATTCAGACCACCGTTATAGCGTCTTGATGGTTTCTGACTCTTAGTTCCATAGGCAGATGGTTCGTTCGGTGGAGCTCATCATAGATTAGCTATTTCTTTTTCTCCACACTGTTTTTAGATCACCAGCCCCTCATGTGATTGGAACTTCTTGTGGAGTGTAGTAGTTGTTTCCCTTCGGATTTTACTGTGAATTGGTGGGCTGGGTAAGCTTGCAGTTGTACTTGCAGATGTACCGCCGCTCACCTCTTTCTTGTTTTCCGAGTGTATTTCAAGCGCCCTTTCAGTCCATCCTTTGCAGTAAATTCTTTGAAGTCCTTTTTATGCGTTTACTATTTTTCAGGTGGACAATAGGTTTTATGTACTATGGTTGTACATCTACCCTTCTATTGTTCATTGAACTGTGTTTCCTTTGTTGGTTACAAGTTTCTTGAAAATTTTAACTTCGCATCCTTTGGATTTTTTCAGTTGCTGCAAGTTTGGTTTGCTTTAGTTAGGCGCTTGGTTTGTCTTGAGTGCATGAGTTCTTTGCGGTGCGATACCCACCTCCTAGAATGTTTTAGTTAGTGCCGTAACTGGGGATTTATGATAATTAACTTTCATAAATCTTCTTACTTCCATCTTTGGGTAAGAAACCAGTTCATCATGGTTTTTTCATCCCAACCTAGTCATGAATTCTATGCTAAGAATAGTTTTTAAGGTAGTGGATTTTTCCATCGACTTTTTTTTTCCATCGTAGTCTTTAGTGTCCTCTTGTCTGCGTCCTTTAGGCTTTGATTCTCTCGTGAGCTGCGCTCACACGATATTTCAATCCGTCTCTTTGGTTATCATTGATTGGCGTTAGGTTCCTATTCCCGGATCGGGTTTTCTATACCGTTGTTCCCCAACATTGATATACGATTTTTTCAGTCTTCTCTTTAGGTTAAGTTCTCGGTTCTTTCAGTCACCGTTGTTCCCCTTCCTTTGGTATTAGGATTGATTTCTGTTTGGCCTCCCTGTGATTTTCTGGTTTGGTGCCTACTATTCTGGATGAATAGTATTTTTGCGCTTACCATGGATGGTTACATTTCCATTTTGGTCTCAGCTCAGCTCGGTATGACCCAAGTTTTTTGCTGCTACATTTTCGGAGTACTACATTGTTTTTTGGTTCATCCTTTCTCATCCTTTTATTTTAGACAAGGCTTTCTTCTGGTTTCCTGTTTTTCCGCCGTTCCTTAATAATTTTTGTTTCCTACCAGTTTATGGTTCTATGTCCCCAGTGCCATAGGTGGAGTACTAGTATTGTATGTCACCTGCGTCATAGGTGGAGTATCAGCATGAATAGCGGTGCTCTCGCTTGTTTTATGTCTTGGTGACTCCTTGTGTACTCCCTTAGAACTATCGGTCCTGACAGTACTATGTCAGCTTCCTGTTGACTGCGTCATCGGTTCTTCTGACACGCGCTGTCTAGCCTGTACCCTGATCAGGTTCCAGGCTACCGCCCCCTTTCCTCCACTGGTGCCCCTTAATGGGTCTCCTGTGCTTGTAACTTATTCTCGTCTCCGCATTTATAGATTGGCGTGCTGCACACACAAAGTCCACTCTCCGGAGTGTTATCCAAGCTGATACTTCACCTCCAAGTGGATGGCTACAACTACTGCTAGGCTTCCATGCATGACTGTCCAGAGCCTGTCGACCATGCTGCTGTCGGCTGATAAGCTCGGTTTGGCTGGCAGAGCTACCTTCACCTCCAAGTGGGTGGCTGTGGCTACTGCCAAGCTTCCCAACATGTCTACCCATGACCTGTCAACCATTTTGCTGTCGGCTGGTAAGCTGGGTATGAATGACAAAGCTACCTTCACCTCCAAGTGGATGGCTGCTACTACTGCCAGGCTTCCGTGCATGACTGTCCAGAGCCTGTCGACCATTTTGCTGTCGGCTGAAGAGCTGGGTATGACTGATAGAGCTACCTTATCTGCCAAGTGTAAGGCTGTGGCTACACGCAAGCTTTAGGCTCATGTCTACCGATGACCTATCAACCATGTTGCTGTTGGCTGATACACTGGGTATTTGCAAGTTAAGCGGGACTTTTCATGCTTAGTGGGGGCTGCACACATGTGGCTGGTGGACATGCCTGCCAAGTAAGAGCCTGTAAACCATGTTGCAGCCAGCTTATAATCTGAATATTCACAACGTGGTAGTTATCTTCAAGTGGGTGGATATGGCTAGTTTGTTACACGCAAGCTTTAAGTGTTGTAGACCGGATTACATACCGGCTACTGAGTGCTTAGAGAAGCCAGTGTGTAGTCACCGACTGGATCTGCACTGTGCACGTTTCCATGAGACCATGTTCACCGCCGAGCAGTACTACTTTACTGCCACCAGCTCATATATCAGGCTCGCTCCTGCGGCCTCTCGCTATCAATTCACTACTGTAATCCATTCAGTACCTAGCATCTCTCCGTGTCCCGCAGTCTCATTCACTCCGAGATCCAAATTAAGTTCATGTATGTAGGGAACGGCAATAGATATCATATGATCAGTCTGACTAGGCTAAAGTTACCATTTATATGCCATATCACATAAATCTATTAGACATATCATATGATCGGTATGATATCATGATATATATCATATGATATGCCGGTCCCTAAGCTACATGTATCATGTATGCCAAGGACTGGTCATACAAATCACTATCCGCTGATAAGCTGGATAGTCACAAAGGGACCTTCATTGCCAAGTGGGTGGATGTGGCTACACCCAAGCTGACTGGTGTGCATGCCCAGGACCTGTCAAGCGCATTGTGGGCCGCGACTAAGCTATCTGCACCCAAGATTCCTGGCATGATGAATGTCTGGGCCCTGTCAAATACTGTGTGGGCTACATTATTGTGGCGTGGTACCATACCAAAGTAAATGCATTCGTTACCACATGGGGGGCTGTGGCTATGATGGTATGCATTTATGTATGTTACAGACTTACAGTGAAGGGGGTAGGACTCAGTAGGCTAAAGGGATATCTTGGTTTGATTGACATAGTCTGTCAGCCTTCAGGCTAATCAATGTCTGCTGGCGGAGCTGGTGTGGGTTTTATAATTAAGCACTTCTACGCAACACTATTTAATACATAATGTGTCCACACTAGTGTTTACATGTCAAGACATGTCTAGGTCCAGGATATATAAGGGTCTTGGTTTATTAAGAGTTCAAGTGTGCTGGTCCAGCCACCTACATATGCAAAAACATGGGAGTAACAGCGTATCCTATTGAAGTACTGATTGTAGTGAAGTACTATTGCTGGTAGGTTAGTAAAAGCCGTATATTTATTATATCATGCTTTATGGAGTGATTGCCTTGCATGGTCCAGGGTTCGAATCAAGCAGGTTCCTTTAGGTTAAAGGGTTCCAATCCATTAGTCCATGTGGGCCTGTCCCTTTGGCTACAGCTGCCATATGACTGTAGTGTGAAGTGTTGGCAACTGCTTGGGGATTGTATGTATTTACTGTGGCTCATTAGGGCCAAGACTTAGCATTTGGTTGGTAGAATCATACTTCTAAACAGCTAGAGACATACGGTAGGAAACAATGAAGCCAATTGGCCATGCCCCATCCCTGTTGAGTTGTATTGATGAGTCCTAGCAAATGGGTTTGTTTGTTTTTATTCCATGGTTGTCAGCTGTACTACTAGGACACGAGTGCCTTATATATAAACCCTAGGTCGCAGAGTCATCCTATGGCCAGGACAGTGGTCAACAATTGGGGAAGACAAAGGGTCTAGGGAATCAACCGCAACCACAGGCATGTGTCCGTTGATGGCGGCAGGGATGCTAGAGACATATGGCGACCCATCATAGGGAGTTAGCCCAGGAATGCAGTTATGATCAAACTGCTCATAGAAGAGTACATCACGACTCTCTACTACCTGGCGCAACTTAGGAACCCAAACAAAATAACCCTTACTCACCAGAGAATACCCAACCAGTCTACCAGATAACGCCCTTTCGTCTAGCTTATTACGTTTCTTCCCATTGACTAGAGTAACATAGCAGGGGCATCCAAACACACGTAATAACGACACATCAGGTTTCACCCCATAAAACAACTCAAAGGGTGTCTTGCGTCCCTGGTTAGGCAGACGGTTTCTAAGGTAACAAGCAGCCAGGAAGGCATAGGGCCAAAAGGACTTAGTAAGCTTAGACTCCAAGTGGATACTCCTAGCTATATTCTGAAGGACCCCATTATACCTTTCCACAGTTGCATTCTGCTGTGCAGTGTATGCCAAAGACAACTCATGTACTGCCCCAACCGATTCTAACCAATCCTCGAACCATTTAACTATAAACTCTTTAGCCCTGTCAGATCTCAGACACTTAAAGGCAAACCCCTGCAGCTGATTTGACCATCTGAGGATGATAGTCTGGACTGCTAAGGGAGCTTCATCCTTGGTCCTCAAGCACAATACCTCAGCATAGCCAGAGAATTGGTCTACAAGGCACAAGATATAAAACTCCCCACGAAGACCCCTAATATGAACCGGTCCCATGATATCCAAGTGAAGGCGTTGGAGGGGTGCAAGGACCTCAGTCATGCTTTCTTTAGGAAAAGGGAGACGCTTTCCCTTAGCCTTTTGACAAGCATCACATGGGATCTTACCCATCTTTTGTACTTGATGAAGGCTGAGGGGTAAGTTCTTAACCATACCACGCTTGACAAGGTTGTGCAAGGCATCATAACCGGGATGACCCAGTCGCCTATGCCACAACCATGCAGGAGTGGTAGGGATAATAACTCCACCGTCCTCATCAACATCAAGTGCAAAAGCTGGATAATATTCAGCAACCCTCAAACAACGACTGGAGGTGTGACAAGGCCTACATGCAAACTTATACACACCATCAAAGGAAGCAGGAAAGGACCAGAGCACAGAAGAGCCCTGAGTGGCAGTACAACTAATACTATCAAAAGCAATCTTGCAGTGGAGGGAATGAGCTACAGCATTTACGGACAGGAGATTTACTGGACAGTGGGGTATGTATAGAAAATTGGTTAAGGTGATTGATGTTGGTAACCAATCACTACATAACACAATGGACCCCATACCCTCTGACCGTTGAATCACCCCATCAGCAAATCGAACTGCAGGCCCAACAGCAGAGGATTCAAACACAGTGAACAACGACCTATCACCTGTGATTGACATCCCAGCTCCCGAGTCCACATGCCAGATACCTTCAGAAAGACTTGGGCTGCAAATGTTTGAGAACTTAGTCGTGCAAGAAAATAGGACAGAGCTTACCTCCTAGTTCTTTGAAATGGCGTACCCATCGATCTGAGCCTGCAAGGACGACAGCTGCTTACGTGTAAGCGACCCTGGAAGGGCCAAAGCTACGGGCACCGGTTCAGAACCAGGTGCACGTCCCTTGGCCTTTCTGAGTTCCGGATACTTTGTAAAGCAGCGGTCTTCCGAGTGGCTCGTTTTCGAACGACAGGGTCCCCAAGTGCAATCCAAGCGCCTCTTGGTGCCCCCGGAACTCTGAGAACCAGATCCCTTGCCCCGCTGGAAAGCAGCATTAGCAGGGATCTGGGGAGGGTCGCGGGACCAGCCAGGATGCCTTGGATCAGACCTGGGGAGAGACACATTTAAGAAATCTAACGATCTATAAGCATCAAGACAAGACCAGTAGTCTACGGTCTTGTTCTGGTACAACTCAAAGCCAAACTGGAGGCGCAGCGAATCGAATCGAGGGTGAGTGATGCCATTGATTATAGTGTGCATCGCGTGACGCTGCGGCTGCGGGTGTCCCGTACTGGAGTCTAAGCTTACTAAGTCCTTTTGGCCCTATGCCTTCCTGGCTGCTTGTTACCTTAGAAACCGTCTGCCTAACCAGGGACGCAAGACACCCTTTGAGTTGTTTTATGGGGTGAAACCTGATGTGTCGTTATTACGTGTGTTTGGATGCCCCTGCTATGTTACTCTAGTCAATGGGAAGAAACGTAATAAGCTAGACGAAAGGGCGTTATCTGGTAGACTGGTTGGGTATTCTCTGGTGAGTAAGGGTTATTTTGTTTGGGTTCCTAAGTTGCGCCAGGTAGTAGAGAGTCGTGATGTACTCTTCTATGAGCAGTTTGATCATAACTGCATTCCTGGGCTAACTCCCTATGATGGGTCGCCATATGTCTCTAGCATCCCTGCCGCCATCAACGGACACATGCCTGTGGTTGCGGTTGATTCCCTAGACCCTTTGTCTTCCCCAATTGTTGACCACTGTCCTGGCCATAGGATGACTCTGCGACCTAGGTCGGGGGCCAGTGGTACTGTTTTGCGTGAGAACACACTGGGCGGGCGAGTTTCTGCGGCTCCTACGGACAAAATCTTAGCCGAATCTCAGGGGTCGCCAGGCCCTCCTCTGCGTCACATTCCGTCGGTGAAGTCGTTGGATTTACACCAACTCAGACCATAGTGGATCCTTTGTTAGATCCATTGCCTACTAGTCATCATACTCCCATCATCACTGATAGCTCGATGGAGTTGGTGAACGCTTCACCTCCTGCCGTCTCTGATAGATTACTCAGGAGTCCGGGTGATGATGTAGCCGTTGCAGATGATGCAAGTGATGATCTTGAACCGTGGTCAGGCTCCGATACTGCGTATGGCTGGGGTGTTCCGGTCGACCCAGGCTTCGTTGATTTAGAGGCAAAGAAGGCCGGCCCTGTTCAACCAGGCAGTAGTTCTGCACTGGGGGCTTTACTAATGGTTACTGCTGATACTGCTGATACCCCCGCTTCCCATGTACAAGTAAACTGCTTGTACGTGGGAGCATCTGTTGCATCCACCACTGAACTGACCTACAAAGCTGCCATGTTGCATACCAACCCTGACAGGGATCAATGGCTTCTTGCCATGAAGGATGAGATGGCTTCCCTTCATGCCCATGGTACATGGGTTCTCACTCCACAGCCTCGTAAGCAGAAGATCCTGTCTGGCAGGTGGTTATTTGTGAAGAAGATTGGTGTTGATGGTACTATACGCTTCAAGGCACGTTTTGTGGTCCGTGGTTTTCTGCAGCGTCCTGGGCTGGATTTTCATGATGTATATGCCCCTGTCTCCTCCAAAGCAGGTCTTAGGGTGCTCCTGGCTGCCATCACTCATAGGAAGATGTTTGTTCGGCAGCTAGACATCAAGACTGCATTCCTAAATGCCAAGCTGGAGCCTGGTCTGGACCTGTACTGCCACCAGCCTGAGGGCTTTAGGCACCTTGGTCCTAACGGTGTTCCACTTGTCTGCAAACTGATCAAGTCCCTTTATGGATTGAAGCAGGCACCCAGAGCTTGGAGTAGGGATGTCAAGCGGGTTCTGGTTGCTCATGGCTTTACTATGTGCAAGGCAGAACCTGCTCTGTACTTTAGGAAGGATTCTGATGGTGAATGGAGCTATGTCCTGACCAATGTTGATGACTTTATCTGTGCTTTTAGTGAGCTGGATAGGTATGTGTTGCTGATCCAGGCAATGGAAGCAGCTGGCTGGGAGGTCAAAGAGATGGGTGTTCCAATTCAGTTCCTCTCTTTGGACATGGATGTTACCCTTGACTCTGAAGGCAGGTGTGTTCAGATCAATCTCTCTCAGCACACCTACATTGTTGATCTGGTGGAGCAGTTTGTTCTTACTGCTGCTGCCCCACCCAAGTTTGCTGCTCCCATGGCCAAATCCACTGTTTCTGACGCCCCTGGAGAGCCCCTGCCGTCTAATAAACCCTAGGTCGCAGAAGTGCTTAATAGCTGATAATGGTGTGCCAGCATTGTGGCTGCTCACCACTTTCTGGTGGAGTAAGCATGGGCAGCACCATTGCAGTACAAAACAGTACTACGCCACACTCATGAGTACATAATGTAAGAATAAGAAGAAGAATGTTTCACGGTTAGCGTTGCCTATCTTAACTTCTTCACATTACAATTCGTCCCTCATCAATCCGGTACGCATGGAAAACAATGCATATAAAGTAATAATTGGATTGGATTGTTATACGCTTTGCAGGGAAGAAGTTCTTATGTGCAAGGCAGGGTTCAGTTTTTATGTACTTACAATTTAATTTTAAACACAAATTTAATTGAAATTCTTCCAGGCAGCTGCCACCCAGGCTAGACTGCCCCCAGCAGGGTTTAGGGTTTGGGCAACCCCATGTTTTTAATTACTGACACACACACACACACACACACACACACACACACACACACACTTGGGTTGCATCAAACTCTGCATTAGAAAAAGTGTGGTGGTGGCAAAAGATCCCAACTAAGGTGGGGGGCTGTGATCAAGCTTGCTATCCAATTTTCCAGCCCCAGGCTGTCACACTTTCTTTCAACATCTTTTACCACATGAAGGCTGCAGAAGCTACCCACCCACATGTGCATGCAAGCAAGATGAGTCCAGCATATACCCACCTGCATGTGAGAAGCACCACCTCCGTGCTGCATGCTACATCCCTCCATGCACTGCTGCACCCCTCCATGCACTGCTGCATCTGGCGCGCTAATGGGGGGGACCAGCCAACAGCCGTTCAGCGCCGAATGTCCAACCTAGCTGCCAGGTTGGCGCACCCGGAAAAAAACGTCTGGACCTGAAAAATATGACGGACGGACCCAGCTCTGACGTCGGTGACTAGTGTGACCCTTGCAAGCGCTTGTTGCAAGCCATTTGCTGCAAGTGGCTTGTAAGCCCGCATGTAAGATGATGGTGACATGATGATGATCATGAACCCGATGTGTAACACTATTGCTACGTCTCACAATCCGCCTGCTCCCAAACTGATATGAAGAGGATGCAGTAAGCATCATATGTGCAAACACATCCTACAATGAATGGCGGAACCCGCCCCGGGTGTAACAAACCAAATTCAACCCTGAGTATCCACCTGAACCTGGCTTGCAACCCACTTGATGCAGACCCGTGTGCAACAAACGCGTTTGCAACAAACAAGCTTGCTTCAAATAAGACGCTTGCAGCACAACAGCTTGCAGCAAGCAGGGCGCTTGCAACCAGTTTGCAGCATGCTAGCTTGCAACAAGCAGTGCGCTTGCAGCCGGTTTGCAGCAAACCAGCTTGCAACAAGCTGGGGCTTGCGGCCTGCTTGTTGTAAGCAGGTTACATACGTGCTTACAACCTGCTTGCAGCCCTATTACCGCACGGTGTGCGGCAAGCGGCTTGCAGCAAGCGGGACAAGTGTTGCGGTAAGCCCGCCGCAACACACCACTAGTCACCGGCGGATATTGTAGAAAGATGAAGTGAAGCTTAGTAAGTTAGGCTGCAATTGGGGCGCACTGGCTGGGTGTGCGCGGCGCGGTGCGCGTGAAAGCTTGATATATGGTATATTAAGTTTAGGAGCCAATGCTACTTCTGACCACATGTATGCGAAGGGCCAGGCTTCAATAGCCCAGAAGTTGCGCACCACGATGCGTAATGCAGTGTCGGGTCGCTAAGATCGGTCGGCAGATGTACATCTGCAGATGTACAAAAAAACCTATTTCAACTGCCTTATTTCAACCAAAATGCCCCATTTCAAACAACGTGTCCTATTTCAGCTTTGATCAAGCATTTCTCCAATCCGCTTTGATCAAGCATTTATTTCCAACCTACAGCGTATGCAGAGCGATCATCGTCATCCTCTTAAGCTCTCTCCTCACTTGGCATTTCTCTTACCAGTTACAGGTGAGCATGGCAGGACTAGCTACCGTTATGCTTCAAAACTCTGTGTTTCATTTGCCATACTTGACCTCAGCTTTTTCTCAACTCAACTCAGCTTTATCTAAGATAAATCTCAACTCTACTTACACTCGGGGAAGTCGACAGATCGCTAAATGCGTACGAGCACAGCGGAATGCACGCGGAACGCACGCGGGGTCCGCGATTAGTCATAGTCATTTAATGACTAATCACTTCTAAGCCCTATACCCGCGTCGCCTGTAGCTCGGAATCTTGAGACATTTCGCCTACATTTAGCCAAGGCGGATTGTCGTCGAAATGTCTCAGACTTCTGAGACATTTCGCCTGCACCTCGCCACGCACGGCGGCTTGTGCACGATAATGAGGCAAAAAGTACGGTATTTTGAGACATTTCGCCTACATTTAGCCACGGCGGATTGGGAGCTGTTATCAGGCGAAATGTCTCGTTCATCTGAGACAATTCGCGTACACTTAGCCACGGCGAATTGTGAGCTTTATTGTAAGCTGTTATAACGCGAAATGTTTAGATCTTATTTACGTGATTTGATACCGCATATGTTTAGCCGGTTCGATATCAGCCATGGCACGAGTCATAGAAGGAAAAGTTATTCAATGGGCATTCTGAGGTGCATATTTCATTTACATTAACCATCCAATATGGTCCATACATGCCTTATATTATTTAAACATCTCTATATCAATTATAACTACATATGCAACCTTGCATGTATAGATCACATATAGTGTATGCTGATCATATACAATGTACCGAATACCCAACATAATAAGCGGCAAGTCCCTAACTGTCTAATAAGCAGAGTGGGGTGTGTGTGCCCTAGTTTGCCCTAGTGTTGGTTGTGTTCCATTGTGTGCGTATCGCACATCATGTTTTGGAACTGGTCTCTTGCTGGTTCCACACCCCAGGACTAGGACTTGGAAAACTTGGACAACCAAGAGTCTGTTGGAAAACTTTGAACTATTCAAAATCAAAAATAAATATGTGCAACACTTAGCGAATTTGTTGAAAATTTGCTAAGTATGTAGTGCCCAAGTAGTGCCCCTAATTTTCTGTGGGTATCGCACAGGGGTGACGGGAAAGTTGTTGCCACTGAGCAGCCCACATGTGGTTGAAGAACCATTTAACAATTCTAAGCCAACAAATTCAAACTACCTAATGCGACCTGACCAAGCAACATGTCTTTACACAGACAACTGTGCCCCCCGCCCCCCTCTCCCCCTCCCCCCTCCCGCCCTCACCCCCCCCCGTCCCCCTACCCGCCCTCTTCCCCTTCTGCCCCTCTCCATTCGAATCATCCTCAATGGGCGGTGGCTGGCTATGTCTCTCTGCGCCAGAAGCCTGGGCCGGCGGTTTGAACTTCTTCTTTTCAAGAACACTGCGCCCTGGGATGGGAGGAAGAGGCTGCTTGTGTGGTGCTACCTTCGCTACAGCATTTGGGTGGGCTTTTGGTAGCATGCTGTGGCTTGTTTTGCTGCGTAGGAGTGACATGACAGCTTTGTTCTGTCCTGTCCTTGGAGATCGCTGGGTGAGATCTGGCAGCTGATCATCAACATCTGCTCGGTCAATGCCTTCTTGCTTGCTGCTCTAGAAAATTCGAATCTGCAGAAATTGACGAACTGAACTGGAGCTAGCGTAGCCAATACCGTACACGCCTTAAGTATTGGCAAACGGTTTGGCAAACGACCCTTTGCCAAACCGGGTTAGGGATGCAGCTTGAGACCACTCCAGGTGGTTGGCCTTTGCCAAGTTACGGTTACCATGGTACTCTGTCTAGTGTCTACTAAGCCCTAGCAAGTTAAATGTCCCTGATTTGAATTGCTACATGGTTCCATTTTCAGCAAGCTTGGGAAGACTACTATGTAAACATGTACTTGACCTTGAACTTGGTTACATGGCTCCAGCCAGCAATTTGGCTACTAAGCACCGGTCTGGCTACTAAGCCCTAGCAAGTTAAATGTCCCTGATTTGAATTGCTACATGGTTCCATTTTCAGCAAGCTTGGGCAGACTACTATGTAAACATGTCCTTGACCTTGAACTTGGTTACATGGCTCCAACCAGCAATTTGGCTACTAAGCACCGGTCTGGCTACTAAGCCCTAGCGGCCTAGCAAGTTTAATGCTCCTGATTTGAATGGATACATGGTTTTATAGCAAGCTTAGGCAGACTACTTGGTGAACATGTAACTAGGAAATGTAACAATAACATAAGACCCTTTGCCAACTGGTTTTCAAGTCTGAGTTTGAGAAAGTCAAAGCCATATACCCCTTTGCCAAGTTAGTTTTGCCATGCTTTTCTGAGACCCACTTTTAGGGGGGAAATGACATTTGCCAATACTTAATCTTGCCAAATCACTTGCCAAATCACTTGCCAAATCACAATACTTAATCTTGCCAATACTTAAGGCGCATACGGTATATCTCACAGCTCGGAAGCCAAACGAACTTAACGAACCACTAACCTTAACCTTTAACCCGTAACTACGGGGGGGGAGGGGGGGAGTTATGGTTATCGCGAAAATGGTTAACTGGGCGAGATAACTGACGCGAAAAGTGTCGTGTAAACGCTTCGTAGTTAGTTAACTGTACATCTTAACCGTAACTGGCCGAGATAACCTGCTCGTGTAAACGCCCTCTTACAGCCTGTTTCCATAAGACCAGGTGACGGTTAAGGATAACCCCGCAAACTGTAGTGCGGCAGTACTCGTAACCCGTGTTCTAGCCAGCTTCCTGTCGCGTAACCCCGCTGTACAATTTAGTGTTTCCGATTGTCCCTGAAATCTGGTTTATGGCAAGATCTGGGTTATATATGTGATCGTTAAATCAGTTGTTCGACAGCGTGGAAGCGTTGGATTATTTACTCGCCGGCTTGCCTTTCTTGTCTTCAAACGTCTCGCAATGGACGAGTTCATGTTCTGGCTCCAAGTCGTGGGCCCCGTCCTGTTCCATTTCGTTACCATATCCCAGGAGCTTCTGCTTTCCGAAAATAGGAAGAGACGCCATTATGAGCTGGAAACGCAGCGAGATCTGTACCAGGTGCGTTGCTCGGTGCGTTGCTCGTTACTGATAAATAGCATTTGCGCACGAATCTGAATTTGCCCCTGATCTCATGCTTTCCAGATCCTTCTCACGCTTCTGGGCCCAAGGGGCTACGCGAAGAGGGATGGAGTTGATTGGGGAATTGAAGGGGTCGCGCGGGACTGCGCGATCTATAAGATTGTAGCGCCCGCGCTCAACTCCACATGATGGCCGCAAGTGACCGCTGCGGGTTTAATTGCCAGCGTGGAACCATGGCTGATCGGGGTTACGCTTAACCGTGGGGGGAGGGGACGGTTCAGGGTAAACCCGATCCGCACTTAGCAGTTGCTTACTCATCCGTACAATTTAATATTGGGAGGGTCAAGCAAGAATCAATGTATGTAGCATGGCATATCATTATTATTCAACTGGGTGCCCTGTAGGGCTAATGAACTTATTAGCTCACTGACTTCCCGAAGTTCCATGCATGGAGGCAGGTGCAGCAACTCCCGAGGCTACAGTTGCTACTTCGCAACCTGCAGGAACTAGTGCGAAAGAGCACATTTCCTTGTCAAGCACAATGCGCTGATGTAATGAGCTAAGAGAGTCACGAAGAAGCGAATTCTTCAAGGGGAAACCGTAGACATGCTCCAGGTCCCCAGACTGAGTCCACAGGACAGGAGGGAAACGACAAATGAAAACGCCGCGTCCACAGTCCGCAACCCTGAGATACGTACGCGAAAAAGTGCCCTCGGAGGTAATCCGCCCCCGACGGGAATCGAACACGAGTCGGAAAGAGTTCAGGCCAGTCAGATTAACCGGGAAATTTGACCGGCGTTCTTGGGAAAATTGACGATTTGAAGATGTGAAGATGTGACGATATCGCGGCCAATTCGACCAGCGCTATAGCGCACTGGAGAAAAAAATATCTGCGCTATAAGCGCAGAGGCAAAAAAAACGCAGCGCTTTCCCAAAGCCTAAAAAAAAGCGCGTAACAGAAAGAAAAACTGCGCTTTAAGCGCGCAACAGTTTTTTTTTCCAGCGCTTTTCCTGTGCTGCTGGTGAACTGGTGGGGTGCCAGAGAGACTCTTGTGGGTGTGTGTGTGTGGTGGGGGGGGGGGGAGGTGGAACCTGTTACAAATTGGAGGTGGAAACCTGTTACAAGTTGGAGGACCGGCTGAAGCATGCACGGATGGAGTGGGAGTGTCTCGTGGGACAGAACACCGCGAGCGAAGGACCGACCAGAGGGACCGACTGAAGCATCCAGTGCAGCCGCAATGGTTCCCTTCCGCTTCGTCGGGAACGCAGAAACGGCAACGGATCCGGCTGCACAAAGTGGAAGGAGATGATTTAGCCAAGAAGATATGATGGCATCCAGCAGATTCCAGGACATAGGTCGCAACTCGATAAGCAAACACACACAGATACAGCTCGAAAAAATTATGTACCCAAGCAATCGAACATACTCGTGACCCAGTAGTTCTTGGTCTTCGCTGTCGGGACCCCAGCGGTCTTGGCCTTCTTCGTCGGGTTATCCTGCTTGCCCATCGCAGCAGTAGGGGCGACTAGGAGAGCGGTAGGGGTGACTCGGAGAGCAGCAGAGGCGAGCAGCAGAGGCGACAGGCGAGTAAAGCAGGAAGGAGGAGGCGGAAAGGAAGAGAGAGAGGAGGAGCAGGAGGAGGAGAGTGAAAAGGAGGTGGCGAAGGAGAAGTGAGGAGCGAGGACTCCGACTTGGCGACTGGGCGACGAGGAGTCGAGGACAAGGACTGCACAAGGGGGACAGGAAAAGTTTAGACACTTGATGTCAGCGCGTTTCCAGGAATTCGGCAGGTCACAACTCAACAAGCTGAAAGAGTACTCGACTCGTCGATTCAGACGCAATCGAACTTACGTGTGGTGGGTTAGAAGGAGCCTATCAGACTTGAGCAGTTAGCTGTGACGAAATGGCAACAGATGAGCAGCAGATGAGCAGGGGCGAGGAACGGAAGCGTTGAATAAGCCCAGAGATAGGATTCTGACGTAACCGCACTCTGCCGGGTGTTGTATTTAAAAGTCCAGAATACGGTTGTTTCCGTTAGCGTTCAAATTGCACGGCCGACGGCTCGCCGCGTGCTGCTACAGTGCTACCTAGTCAGGATGGCTGCCTGTCACACTATTTGAATCCCTTGAGTCACTCAGTCAGTCACTCAATGGGTCAGTGACTGTCAGTGGTAGGTCAGGCATGTTCCGGAAACCCCGAGCCATGACGAGGTCACCTACCAGAGTACCAGTACGCGCATCGATCTCATCAATCTACACTTGAACTTGGTACAATGGCTCCATCCAGCAATTTGGCTGGTCGCCGTTAATCATTCTAAACGCGCACACAATTCCAGCATGAGCCTTTATGCATACAATTGATCCTAAACACAGGCTTCGACAAGGAACTCCAGTGCGCTCTTCGCTCGAAGAGCTCTATGGCGCGCAATGATTTAAATGCAACAAGTAAGTCATCATGATGGCTGCTGCCCACTTGCCTCTGCTAGGAGACGAAGAACCAGTACTTGTGAAAAGTTCGAATCCGAATGCTGTGGTATTCGTCGTGAGTGGTGCGGGGCGTAATTTCGCGCTCGTCCAGGCCCCTTAACATGGATAAAGAAGGGCCCCAATTGTTATTGCAGGTGGGATGTGTGGTCTTTACATAAAAATGATCGTGTGAGAGTTCGATTCGGATTGGAAATGGAGTAAACAGTTTTGGCAACTTTATGGGGCTTCAGATTTCGGCTCTTGGCCACTTACATGTGGACCCCCGCCAACAACACATCTGCGCTAAAAGCCTAGAACCCCTCGCTCGTGTCTGCATGGGCTATTTCGTCTCTTGTGCTAGATGGTGCAAGGCAGGCCCTTTAGCCCCTTTTCCCATTTGGTGGGTGTTAGCTTTCCCATTTGGTTTGTACCCCAAGGTTGGGACTTGTGGTACAAGGTCGGATCCTGGCCCACGAACTGTGCGAAAAAGGTCCTGACAGAGTGACAGTGCACCACCATGCATCAGATGTACCTTGTAGACAATAACTCGCAGCGCGAAATTAGGCCCCGCACCACGACGAACTCCATAGCATAAGGGGATTCGAAAAATCGTCGTGGTGCGGGGCCTAATTTCGCGCTGCGAGTAATTGTCCACAAGGTCTATCTGATGCATGGTGGTGCACTGTCAGGACCTGTTTCGCACAGTTCGTGGGCCAGGAGCCGACCTTGTACCACAGTTCCCAACCTTGTACCAAAATGGGAAAGCTAAAACCCACCAAAACTGGAGAAGGGGCTAAAATCCAGCCTGCCTTGCCCCATCTAGCACTAGAGCCGAAACAGCCCATGGCATGCAGACACGAGGGGTTCTAGCTCATATGTGTTGTTGGGGGGGTCCACATGTTAGTCTAGCCATGAGCCCAAAATCTGAGGCCCCCCAAAGTTGTCAAAACTGTTTCCTCCATTTCCAATCTGAATCGAACTCTCACCCGATCATTGCAATGTAATTATGTAAAGACAAACATTTCTCCAGCAAACACAATCGGGTCCTTTTTGTCCATGTTTAGGGGCCTGTTTGTTTTTGATAAGGGAGTTTTCTCATTCTCTAAAAACTGTTCATCATAGCCAGAGATTACGTATGTTTCGCCTACATGTTCATCTTACATAAAATGTAGAGTATAGAGGATGGGAACTACCATACCCCCCTCCCGGCCATTCCCAAATCGGGGTTTCGGCTGTTGTGCAGGGAGGGCGTCAGTCTGACAGGCAGTGTTCTTCTTTTAAGCTATTAGAAGCAGCTTCTAGGCAGCTCCCTTGACTGGCTATTCACCCAAAGCTGACGCAACCTAGTGTGCCTGGAAGCTGACAGAACCCGCTGGTTAGAACTGTCAAAATCTTGGGGCTTAGCTTATATAGATAGATAGAAGGAGATCCTAGGTTATTAGGGGGAAGATCAGCAGTTCAGCATGGGGGATGGAGGGTGAGATACATGAATAACTTCTGATATAGCCTATGCGAGGAGCCGAGGAGGTAGATGAGGAGGGTTGGAGAGAGAGATTTTGGGGGGGAGGGTTGGAGTGTTGGACCATGGTGGGGTATCTATCTGCAGAGATCTAAGGCGTGAGGATCGTAGACGTGAGATCCTAGGCGTGAGCCAGATGAGGAGATTGCTAAAAACTCAACCCATCATATTAAGGGCGCCTGGAGGCACATGATAAAGAAAATTTTCAATTAATAATGGATTTAATTTAATTTAATTTGATTTAATTTTAATTGTATTGGATTTAATTGGATAGTGGTATAATTTGTTTGGCAATCGGCATTGCTCATATGTGGTAGGTGAATAGCCCACCCTCTCTGCCCACCCCACGCACGGCCCTGAGTGCGGGTTAGGATGGAGTTGGCTAGGATGGGATGTAGTGAGCTTTATTTAGGTGCAAGGTAAGTAGGGATGAAGTGAGATCAAGAGGGGTGGGGGTTTGGGATGGAATGGACTCAAGGAGGGTGCGGGTTAGAATGGAGTGGGCTGGGATGGGATTGAGTGAGCTGTATTTTGTGCAGTTGGGATGAAGTGAGATCAAGAGGGGTGCAGGGTTGGGATTGGAGTGGGCTAAAGGAGGGTGCGGGTTAGGAGGAAAGGCTGGGGCTGGGATGGAGTGAGCTTTATTTAGGTGCTGGTTGGATGAAGTGAGATCAAGAGGGGTGGTGGGGTTTTTGAATGGAGTGGCTGGAATGGGATGGAGTGAGATGTATTTAGGTGCGGTTTGGGATGAAGTGAGATCAAGAGGGGTGCAGGGTGGAATGGAGTGGGCTCAAGGAGGGTGCAGGTTAGGATGGAGAAGGCTGGGCTGGATGGAGTGAGCTTTATTTAGGTGCTGGTTGGGATGAAGTGAGATCAAGAGGGGTGTGGGGTTTGGATGGGAGTGGGCTGGAATGGGATGGAGTGAGCTGTATTTAGGTGCGGGTTGGGATGAAGTGAGATCAAGAGGGGTGCACGTTGGGATGGAGTGGGGCTCAAGGAGGGTGCGGGTTAGGATGGACTGGGCTGGGATGGGATGGAGTGAGCTTTCTTTAGGTGCGGGTTGGGATGAAGTGAGATCAAGAGGGGTGTGGGGTTGGGATGGAGTGGGCTCAAGGAGGGTGCGGGTTAGGATGGAGTGGGCTGGTACGGGATGGAGTGAGCTGGTATTTAGGTGCGGGTTGGGATGAAGTGAAATAAGAGGGGTGTGGGGTAGGGATGGAGTGGGCCTCAAGGAGGGTGCAGGTTAGGATGGAGTGGGCTGGGATGGGATGGAGTGAAGCTGTATTTAGGTGCGGGTTGGGATGTAGTGAAATCAAGAGGGGTGTGGGGTTGGGATGGAATGGGCTCAAGGGAGGGTGCAGGTTGGGATGCAGTGGGCTGGGATGAGATGGAGTGAGCTGTATTTAGGTGCGGGTTGGGATGAAGTGGAAATCAAGAGGGGTCGTAGGTTTGGGATGGAGTGGGCTCACAAAGTATGCGGGTTGGGATGGAGTGGGCTGGAATGGATGGAGTGAGCTTATTTAGGTGCTGGTTTGGGATGAAGTGAGATCAAGAGGGGTGTGGGGTTTGGGGATGGAGTGGGCTGGAATGGGATGGAGTGAGATGTATCTAGGTGCGGGCTGGGATGAAGTGAGATCAAGAGGGGTGTGGGGTTGGGATTGAGTGGGCTCAAGGAGGGTGCGGGTTTGGATGGAGTTGGCTGGGATGGGATGAGTGAGCTTTCCTTAGGTGCGGGTTGGGATGAAGTGGGATCAAGAGGGGTGTGGGGTTTGGATGGAGTGGGCTGGAATGGGATGGAGTGAGCTGTATTAGGTGCGGGTTTGGATGAAGTGGAGATAAAGAGGGGTGCAGGGTTGGGATGGAGTGGGGTGGGCTCAAGGAGGGTGCAGGGTTGGGATGTGAGTGGGCTGGGATGGGATGGAGTGAGCTTTCTATAGGTGCGGGGTGGGATTGAAGTGAGATCAAGAGGGGTGTGGGGTTTCGATTGAGTGTGGCTCAAGGAGGGTGCGGGTTGGGATGGAGTGGGCTGGTATGGGATGGAGTGAGTTGATTTAGGTGCGGGTTGGGAATGAAGTGAGATCAAGAGGGGTGCGGGGATTAGGATGGAGTGGGGCTTAAGGAGGGTGCGGTTTAGGATGAAATCGGCTGGGATGGGATGGAGTGAGCTTTATCTAGGTGCAAGTTGGGATGAATTGAGATCAAGCGGGGTGCAGGGTTGGGACGGAGTGGGCTCAAGGGAAGGTGTGGTTAGGTTGGAGTGGGCTGGGGATGGATGGAGTGAGCTGTATTTAGGTGCGGGTTGGGATGAAGTGAGATCAAGAGGGGTTGTGGGGTTGGGATGGTGTGGGCTCAAGGAGGGTGCGGGTTGGGATGGAGTGGGCTGGTATGGGATGGAGTGAGTTGTTTTAGGTGCGGGTTGGGATGAGGTGAGATCAAGAGGGGTGCGGGGATTAGGATGGAGTGGGCTTAAGGAAGGTGCTGTTTAGGATGGAATGGGCTGGGATGGGATGGAGTGAGCTTTATCTAGGTGCAAGTTGGGATGAAGTGAGATCAGAGGGGTGCAGGGT
This sequence comes from Chlamydomonas sp. ICE-L, assembly GCA_013435795.1. Classification (NCBI taxonomy): domain Eukaryota; kingdom Viridiplantae; phylum Chlorophyta; class Chlorophyceae; order Chlamydomonadales; family Chlamydomonadaceae; genus Chlamydomonas; species Chlamydomonas sp. ICE-L. The sequence continues at coordinate 129,883 of JACBWV010000552.1, read as the reverse complement.
TAGGATGGAATGGCTCAAGGAGGGTGCAGGTTGGGATGGAGTGGGCTGGGATGGGATGGAGTGAGCTTTATTTAGGTGGCTGGTTGCGATTAAGTGAGATGAAGATTTGTGGGGGGTTGGGATGGAGTGGGCTCAAGGAGGGTGCGGGTTGGGATGGAGTGGGCTGGAATGGGATGGAGTGAGCTGTATTTAGGTGCGGTTTGGGATGAAGTGAGATCAAGAGGGGTGTGGGGTTGGGATGGAGTGGGCAGGGATGGATGGAGTGAACTGTATTTAGGTGCGGGTTGGGATGAGGTGAGATCAAGAGGGGTGCAGGTTGGGATGGAGTGGGCTCAAGGAGGGGTGCGGGTTAGGTTGGAGTGGGCTGGGGATGGGATGGAGTGAGCTTTATTTAGGGTGCGGGTTGGGATGAAGTGAGATCAAGACGGGTGCGGGGATTGGGATGGAGTGGGCTTAAGGATGGTGCAATTTTAGGAGGATGGAATGGGGCTGGGATTGCTGGGTGAGCTTATTTAGGTGACAGTTGGGGATAAGTGAGATCAAAGGGGTGCGGGGTTGGGATGAAGTGCTCATCAAGGAGGTGCAGGTTGGGGATGGAGTTGGGCTGGGATGGATGGGTGAGCTGTATAGGGTGCGGGGTTGGGAATGAAGTGAGATTAAAGATCTGTGTGGTTTTGGGTGGATGGGCTCAAGGAGGGTGTCGGGTTGGGATGGAGTGGGCTGGGATGGGGTGAGTGAGCTTTATTTAGGTGCTGTTGGGAAGAAGTGAGCATCAAAGGGGGGTGGGGTTTTGGATGAGTGGGCTGAATGGGATGGAGTGGGATTAGCTATGTGCGGGCGGGATGGAAGTTAGATCAACAGGGTGTGGGGTTGGATGGAGTTGGTCTCAGGGAGTTGCGTGGTTGGGGATGGGTGGCTGGATGGGATTGAGTGAGCTTTCTTTACGGTGGGCGGGTTGGGATGAAGTGAGATCAAGAGGGGTGTGGGGTTTTGGATGGAGGGGGCGGGAATGGGATGAGTGAGCTGTATTTAGTTGCAAGTTTGGAATAAGTTGAGAATCACAAGAGGGGTGTGGGTTTTGGATGGAGGTGGGCTTAATGAGGGTGCGTGTTTAGAATGGAGTTGGGGGGGGGGTCTGGGTTTGTATGAGTTAGCTGTATTTAAGGTGCTGGTTGGGATGAAGTTGAACTCAAGAGGGGTGTGGGTTTGGATGGAGTTGGGCCAAGGAGGGTGCAGGTTGGGATGCATGGAGTGGGCTGGGTGGGATGAGATCTGTATTTAGGTGCGGGTTGGGATAAGTGAGATCCAGCTAGTGTGTGTGGGGATGGCGTGGGCTCAAGGAGGGGCAGGTTGTGGGATGGAATGGGCTGAGATTGGTAATGGAGTGAGCTGTTTTTAGGTGTGGGTTGCGATGAAGTGAGATCAAGATGGTGTGTGGGGCGTTGTGAGTGGCGTGGGCTCTTCAAGGAGGATGCTGGTAAGGATGAGTGGGGCTGGGCGGGGATTGAGTGAGCTTTCTTTGGTGTGGGTTGGGCTGAAGTTAAATGCAAAAGGGGGTTGGGTGGGGTTGGTATAGAGTGGGCTTATTATGGTGGCGGGTTAGATGGAGTGGGCTGGGCTGGGATGGAGTGAGCTGTATTTAGGTGCGGGTTGGGATGAAGTGAGATCAAGAGGGGTGTGGGGTTGGGATGGAATGGGCTCAAGGAGGGTGCGAGTTAGGATGGAGTGGGCTGAGATGGGATGGAGTAAGCTGTAATTTAGGTGCGGGTTGGGATACTTGAGATCCAAGTGGGGTGGGTTTGGATTGGAGTGGCTCACAAGGTTGCAGTTGGGATGCATGGAGTGGGCTTGGGGAAGGATTGGATTAGTTTTATTTAGGTGCAAGTTGGGATGAGTGAGATCAAAGGGGTGCGGGTTGGGGGATGGAACGGGCTCAAGGAGGGGGATTTAGAATGTGGAGTGGGCTGGGATGGGATGGAGTAAGCTGTATTTAGGTGCGGGTTGGGATGAAGTGAGATCAAGTGGGGTTTGGGGTTGGGATGGAGTGGGCTCACGAAGGTTGCAGGTTTGGGGATGCATGGAAGTGGGCTGTGGTAGGGATGGAGTGGCTGTATTTAGGTGCGTGTTGGGATGAATTGAGTCAAGAGGGTGGTGGGGGTTTGGATGAGTGGGCAGGATGGGACGGAGTGTGGATGTTTTATGTGGCGTGTTGGGATGAGGTGAGATCAAGAGGGGTGCACGGTTGGGATGGAATGGGCTCAAGGAGGGTGCTGGTTACGATGGAGTGGGCTGGGATGGGATGGAGTGAGCTGTTCTTTAGGTGCGGGTTGGGATGAAGTGAGATCAAGAGGGGTGTGGGGTTGGGATGGAGTGGGCTCAAGGAGGGTGCAGGTTAGGATGGAGTGGGCTGGTACGGGATGGAGTGAGCTGTATTTAGGTGCGGGTTGGGAAATGAAATCAGAGGGTTGGGGTAAGGGATGGAGTGGGATCAAGGAGGGTGCATTAGGGGAGTGGGCTGGATGGGGGTGGGGGGAATGTTGACCTGTATTTATGTGGGTTGGGATAAGTGAAATCAAGAGGGTGTGGGGGGTTGGATGGAATGGGCTCAAGGAGGTTCAGGTGGGAGGGCATGGGCTGGGGATGAGATGGTGTAGCTGTAGTAGGTGCGGGTCGAATGAGTGGAAGATCAAGAGGGGTGTAAGGTTTGGGATGTAGTGGCTCACAAAGGATCGGTTGGGATGGAGTGGGCTGTTATGGTATGAGTGAGCTTTAGTTAGGTGCTGGTTGGATGAAAGTGAGAATCAAGAGGGGTGTGGGGGGTTGGATGGAGTGGGGCTGAATGGCTGGAGTGAGATGGATCTATTTGCGGGCTGGGATAAGTTGAGTATCGAGAGGGGTGTGGGTTTGAGGAGTGGCTCAAGGAGGGTGGTTTGGATGGAGTGGGCTGGGATGGGCTAAATTGAGCTTTCTTCAGGTTTCGGTTTGGGATGAAGTTAGATCACGAGGGGGTGTGGGTTTGGATTGAGTGGGGCCTGGAATGGAATGGCGTGGATGATTTAGTTGCGGGTTGGGTTAAATGAGATCAAGAGGGTGCAGGGTTTGGGATGGAATGGGCTTCAAGTGGGTGTGGGTTGGGATGAGTGGGCTTGATGGTGAAGGAGTGTCATTCGTTTATGGTGCAATTTGGGATGAAGTGAGAATCAAGGGTTGCGGGGTTGGGATGGATTGGCTCAAGGAGGGTGCGGTTTAGGATGAAGTGGCTGTATGGATGGAGTGATCTGTATTTAATGTTTGGGTTGGGATAAAGTGAGATCATGAGGGTTGTAGGTTCGGAGAATGGTGTGGGGCTCAAGGAAGGGGTGCGGGGTAGGATGGAGTGGGGCTGGGATGGGATGGAGTGAGCTGTAATTTAGTTCGGGTTGGGTGAAGTGAGATCAAGAGGGTGGTCAGGGGATTGGGATGAGTGGGCTCAAGGAGGTGCAGTTAGATGGAGTGTGGCGGGATGGATGGAGTGAGCTGTAATTTAGGTGCTGGTTGGGATGAATGAGTCAAGAGGGGTGTGGGGGTTGTATGGAGTGGGCTGGAATGGGAATGAGTGAATGCCTTTAGGTGCGGTTTGGATGAGTGATATCCAGAGGGTTGCAGGTTTGGGCTTGAAGGGGCTTTAGTAGGTTGCGGGTTTATGAGGGTGTGGGCTGGGATGGAATAGAGTGAGCTTTATTTAGGTTCAAGTTGGGATAAAGTGAGATCCAAGAGGGGTGCGGGGTTGGGATGGAATGGGCTCAAGGAGGGTGCGGGTTCGATGGATTGGGCGGAATGGGATAGAGTGGACTGTATTAAGGTTCGGGTTGGATGAAAGTTAGATAAAGATATGTTGGGTTTGGATGGCGTGGGGGCTCAAGGATGGTGCGGTTGGGATGGAGTGGGTCTGGGATGGGATGGAGGGCTGTATTAGGTTTGGGGTTTGGGATGAATTGAAATCAAAGAGGGGTTCGGGTTGGGATGGAATGGCTCATCAAGGAGGGTTCATGTTTGGATTGAGTGGGCTAGGATGTGGTATGGAGGGGAGCTGTAATTAAGGTGCGGTTTGGATGAAGTGGATTAATATCGGTGTGGGGTTTGGATGTAGTGGGGCAAAGGAGGGTGCGGTTGGGATGGAGTGGGCTGTTTGGGGGATGGAGTGAGCTGTAATTTAGGTGCGGTGTGGGATGAAGTGAGATCAAGAGGGGTGGTGGGTTGGATGGAGTAGGCTGGATTGGGATTGGTTGCATGTATTTAGGGAGGTGCGGTTGTGATGAAGTAGATAAGGCGGGGGTGCGGGGTTGGGGATGGAGTGGTCTCAAGGAGGGTGTGGGTCATATCTGATACTAAGGCTATACTGCAAATGGCACTGCACTTCTTACAAGTGCTATAGTGCTAAACTGCAAGTGGCACTGCACATCTTACAAGTGCTATAGTGCATAGTGCAATAGTGCTGTACTATTTTTTTTTTTAACATCCCAACATTTCGAACCTCCTTAACTTCTCCGCTGCTCATTTTCCTTCTTAGCATTCGCGTAGCGCATTCGCATTCTCCTGCGTCTGCGCTACCGAATGATACCACCTGCTCTCTGTTCCATACAGTTTCGGTCAACTCTTCCCGAAACTGCAACCAAACAGGAGCTCATGCTTTCGCAGAGGCAATGCTGCTATCGAAGTCGCCGTCTACAACATCTGACGCGACTCGCAGCAACTTCTGTGGTCGCAGGGTGATAGACGGTTACTTTGACAGTCAGCTGCGCCTCTGGGCAGTCGGAAGCGTGGATTTCCGGACAGAATGCGTCTCTCCCTGGACTTCCCAACAGGGGGGGATGCGAAGCGCACATCCTGGCGCATTCTTGAAGGTCGCTGCCAGGAGCGAAGGCTCCATGCAATCGAGAAACCTACTAACAACCACTTCCCTCCTCCATGCAGGTGCCCCAAACAGCTACCTGCTTTTTTGAACAAGAAAGACGTGTACCGCCCCAGGATTTCGAGAAGCCGGCAATAATAATAAGAAGGAATGCGTGAAGATTTTCAGTCGCGAAGGTTGCGCGAAATCTCCCATGACCCCCAAACTTTGACTCTCGTCCCTGATTCTGCTTGTTTCCCTTCCTTGGCCTCTGCGCCTGCTTGTGATCCTACTCGAACCTTCGATCCGCTAGTGCTGAATCACGACGACAGTGCTGATTACCACCCTGATTACAAAGCTATTAGAACCATGAACGACTACGGGAAAGCCGTTATGCATGGGATGAGTGGCCTGCACAAAGCCGTACGTGAGTGCTACCCATCCCGAAAACTCGATCATGCGCGATACATAGGCACGGGCGAGAGATATGATAGATCTAGGGCGCATTATAATAATCACACCTCTCCTTGCCGAAATGCACCCCTGACCTCCTCCTGCTGTCCTCAATGCTGGGCTCCCCCTAACCAATCCCGCTCGAAAGAGCTCTGCCGAGAGGCATCCCCGACACCTTCCCACTGCAAGCAGTGCTGGTATCACCCTACCCAATCATACTGGAAACAGTGTAGATTACCCAAACCTTGCTCGAAAGAGCTCTGCCGAGAGGCACCCCCGACACCTCCCCACTGTAAGCTGGTATCACCCTACCCAATCCCACTGGAAACAGTGTAGATTACCCAAACCTTGCTCGAAAGAGCTCTGCCAAGAGGCACCCCCGACACCTTCCCACTGTAAGTGCTGGTATCACCCTACCCAATCCCACTGGAAACAGTGTAGATTACCCAAACCTTGCTCGAAAGAGCTCTGCCGAGAGGCATCCCTGACACCTTCCCACTGTAAGCAGTGCTGGTATCACCCTACCCAATCACATTGGAAACAATGCCGATGCCGATTAACACCCCCTCGACCCCTTGGATCCAATATATTAAGCTTACTCCAATCCAACTTGCAACAATGCTGGGTTACAGGTCCTTGGCTTCTTCAGCACCTATCCAAGACGCAACAACAAAGCACCTCCAGACACACCCTGGTCATTGGCCCACCAACGCGCTGGCTATCATGGCTGGACGACCATGTGATATTATGTAGTGCTATGTCTGCTGCCCTTCTCTTGATTTCTGTATCCTGGGTGGACCAAAAAGTTATAAGAATTATATATTTACCTCTAGGGAGAACAAATACTGCCCCAACCTGGCCTACTCTCCCTTGCGATATCCTTACCCGCGCTTATGCTACCTTGATTGAAATCTTGGCAGACCAAATAGTTCTTAGAAGTATCTCTGCCCATTTTGGTGTATATATGAGACCCAGCGTGGGACCTCAAGTTGTAACTGAGGGCACAACCCCCCAGTACCACACCACTATTATAGCCGGTAACTTGACCTTGCTCCGGGATACGCGGATCTGGTGGCTCCTTTGGATCATTCCTACATGGCTACACTGGATGGCTTTCTGGATTTGTTCTCAGCACACAAAAATTAAAGAACGTTTCCTCGCCCCCACTTGTATTAAGGACAGACTTATTCAAAACTACGCATTCAATGCCTTACTCCAGCCCCCCCAGGACCCGACATGTAGGGGAGGAAAGCACCCCCCCCCTCAGCAAGGCCAGTCCACAATCCCGGCCCTAAGCACTATCCTACCATACATTGAGAAACAAATTTCAAGCCACTGCCAAGTGCACGCCATCAATGCCTACCTAGGTGGACCACATGTCAATGCAGGGAAAATTTTCAAATTTGGGGAGAGACACCACCAAATACTCAAAGCAACCCGTAGCGACCTGGGTGTTAGGCCGCTCCACTTCACCTCAGCGGGAAATTTTTCAAATTTGCTGATGCAGGCCTACATGCACACTGAATGCCCCCAGATGGGCATACTCCACCAAATTGCACAACCCGATTATAACCCTTAACACACCAATCCCCACAACCTTTCCTCTGATGAATCCTACAACTTTGGGATCCTACCTGGTAGCAGCAAAAAACAAATCCTCGAACGTCTACAAGGACACAATAAATGTATCTTGCACTTTACCACCCCCCTCCCAGCCGCATATGGACATGCCGGCTGTCTCAAACAACATCATAACACCTGGTACTGGATAGACTCAAAAAACCTCTCGCCAATCCCCTTGGACTCCACACCGGGCGCCTGGCAGGCCATATATGGGAAAATCCTCATCCTTAAAGATGAGAGCGCAGACATGAGGTTTTTGGACCCCCAATTCCAGCTTGGAAATGTGTCGGCTGTTACCAAAGATACAACCCCTCCGAACCCAATGCCTACGCTAACCAACATGGAATATACCATGATGGAGGACGCCAGCTCACCCCAACGCACCTCCCCCCAAAACACACGAATGGACTGCGACATGGGAGATGTTGCCTTAGACCCAACCCCGGCCCTGAGTGCTATCCTACCATACATTGAGAAACAAATTCGATGCCACTGCCAAGTGCACGCCATCAATGCCTATCTCGGTGGACCATATGTCGACACAGAAAAAATATTCAAATTTGGGGAGAGACATCACCGGATACTCAAGGCAACCCGTAATGACCTGTGTGTTTGGCCGAACCACTTCATCCCTCGCAGGGGGAATTTTACTAATATGCTGATGCAGGCCTACATGCACACCGAATGCCCCCAGATGGGAATACTTCACCGAATCGTACAACCTGATTATAATCCGGAACGCCCAAACCCGCACGACCTTATCCCTGATGAACTCTACAACCTTGGGATCCTACCTGGCAGTAGCAAAGACCAAATCCTCCAACGTCTGCAAGGACACAGTAAATGTATCTTGCACTTTACCACCCCCCTCCCAATCGCCTATAAACATGCTGGTTGTCTAAAAAAATACCATAACATCTGGTATTGGATAGACTCAGAAAACCTCTCGCCAATCCCCTTGGACTCCACACCGGGAGCCTGGCAGGCCCTATATGGGAACATCTTCATCCTTAAAAAAGAGAGCGCAGACATGAGATTTTTGGACCCCCAATACCATCTTGACGTTGCGACGATGGATACTATAGACACATCCCCTACTACAACTCCTACAAAACCCATGCCTTCACAACCCAACATGGAAGATACCATGATGAAGGACGCCCGCCCGCCCGATCGCACATCCCCCCCCCAACACGCAAATGGACTGCGATACAGGAGATGCTGCCCCTTCAACTGTCACCAACCTGAAAAAAACGTGGTACCACAGAGCACCCCCCCACCACAAAAAATATCAGGCACCCCAACAAGCATCTGAAACACTCGCAAAACCTGGGCCCCAACATTAAACTCAAACAAACACCAATCCACAACTTTTCCCCCCCCACCTCTACCACCACCAATTCCAAGGGAGCCCCCCCCCCCCAACAGGCTAAGAAGCTCAAACAAACATGCTTTAAACCAACCATTCCTTTTACCCCTAAGGATAATGGACCTGCCCAACAACCCACCCACCATGCCCAGTCACCCCAAGACTACTACATGGATAACATACATTTTCAACTCCTCAACTGCAGAGGGCTGAGGAGCTCCTGGGAGCTAATTCTCAATCACATCCTAGACCACAAACCTGATGTGGCTATTCTTACAGAAACCAAACTGCTCTCCTGGCTCTCCTTCATCCAATTCATCAAGAAGGAACTCCCCCAATACTCCCTTCACCACAGTAGTGTGGCCCAAACCCCGGACAACAACCACGGTAAAGGAGGGGTCATAATCCTCACCCACAAGCAATTAGGCCCCCCCGTCCACCATGAAGTCAATGCAGACCTGGCTGGTTGCCTGGTGCACATCACCTTCGGCTCAACCACCCCAACTCCTACACACATCATAGGCGTCTACATGCCCCATGACCAACCCCAGCAACGGCAAGCCGCCTATACATACATCGGGACTCACACCAAAAAGCCCAATCACACCACACTCTGTGGAGGGGATTGGAATGCAACCCTCTTTCCCTCAGATAGATCTACCCACGCCACTTCCCACACAGACCAACATCACATATCTATGTGCTCCCAACTCAACCTCCACCCCACCAACCCTTCCACTAGAGCACCCACCTTCCATTGCTACCAGGAAGGCAACCTCGAGCACCACAGCAGAATCGATGACATCCTCATCTCCCCTTGCCCCAACCCCCTCCACCCCCATATTAGTGAAAAGACCAGGGAGGTCGGAGGATACCTAGACCATATGGCCCTTCACCAAATTATCCCCCCTATTTACCTTCCCATACCCCTGACATTGACTGACACCCCCCCTCCTAGACCCCAACAACTAGTCACCCCCGTCAGCAAGGCCTCCATGAACGCCACTAGAAAGGCCATTGAAGAAACGCACACTACCTTCTTCATGGAACACACCCAAACCATCAGGGACTGGTGGGACCAGGCCACCAACCTCATAGGAGACAATTCCCTCCCATCCCACCTCCACCAAGTCAAACACACTCTCCTTGCAAAAGGATTAGACCTCGACCATCTCAGCAACCAGATTATGGAACCTATTAGGATGGCCCTCACCACTATGTTTGAAACCTGCCCTACCAGGAACCAAATCCCAGGGCACTTCCTTGACAGAAAGAAGAGCAAAGCCCACGCCAAAATCAACTCCCATATCCAACAACTTAAGACGTACAGGAAACTCCTAACCACCGACCCCAACTCCTACCACACCCGCCCATTCTACTCTCCTAGAAACATGCCATAACCATCCTACCACCCTCACCCATATCCAGCTTGCCTCAGACCATGCCTCACTCTTGGCTGCAATCAATATATCCCTCGATGAGGCCCTCCCTGCCCTCCAGAGAATTCTCACAAACAGCAGACAAACAGCTACCGCCACTGGCAAAGCAGCCTTCATGACCCAACTATCCAACAAACCTAAACAAGCCCACAGAAACATCTTCAAAACCTCTGATAATCCGACGTCACCCCAGACCCTCAAAGACCCCACCACTGGCCAACACAAAACGTCCACTAATGACCTCCTGGACATCTTGGGGGAGCACAAGGGACACTTGATGGCCCCCCCTCACCACACGTGCACCGGCAAATACCTACCCCAGGACAGACAGACCGCCCCCCCTCCATGAGCCTCCCTGCTAGACACATTCTCCCTAGAAACCAAGGCCCAACCCCACCAACACTCCAACCCCATCCTACCCTACCTCATGGAGTTCTCTAATTACCAAACATGCATCCAACACGTAGCAAAAAGCAAACAGGCTGGCCCAGACGGAATCCCCAATGAACTACTAACCTGCCTCCCCTGGTCTTGGCACCACACCATACATAAAATGTTTGGGCTTATGTGGATCACCGGCTACACCCCCATTTGCTGGAAGACCTCCAACACCATCATGCTTTACAAGAAAGGAGACCCCACCCAAGCCAACCACTACAGACCTATTGGCCTCAACAACACGATGGGTAAATTGTGGACTAACATGGTTACAACAGTGATGTCCAAATACTTGGACCAATACCAAGTCCTCAGTGACTCCCAAGAGGGATTCAGACAGAACAGAAGCACCCATAGACAGCTCACCCACCTCCTACATGACATCGAGGATGCGGCCCACTCAAAAAGAGACCTGTTTGCTGCCTACTTTGACTTCTCATCTGCCTTTAATATGGTGGACCATGACAAGCTGCTCCAAACTATGTATGACCTTGGAATCCCGGTAGATGTCATTGAAACAGTGAAAGGAATTTACAACGGGGCTACTACCCACATGTACCTCAACAACACTCAAGGCAAACCAATTCAAATCACAAGAGGCACCATCCAAGGTGATACCCTCTCCCCCCTACTCTTCATCATCTTCATCGAACCTCTCCTCAGATGGCTACAAGCCGGGGGCAGAGGATACAAGCAAGGCATAACCTCAACATCCAATACTGACCAAGATAAAACAGGTAGCCTAGGATATGCTGATGACACCAGTGTGGTCACTAACACAGCAGACAACCTCAAGGTACAATGCCTTAAAGTGCAACAATTCAGTACTTGGTCTGGGATTCCTCTTAACGGGGGTAAATGCATGATCACTGGCATATTGCATGGCTCCCACCCCAAGGATCCCACCAACCACAAGGCCCTAACCAAACTTCTCCACAACACCATCCTCATTAACGACACATGGGCTACATACCTTCCCCCAAATGAACCATACAAGTATCTAGGGGTGCCGGTTAGCCTCACCCTAAACTGGAGACCCCTCATGAAACAAGCCTTGGCCCTCATACATAGTAAAGGACACCAAATCCTCACCACTGCCAAACCAAAAGGCGCCACCCCTCTCCAATGTCTCAGACTCATCACCACGTGTATTAAGCCTGCCATCACCTACCCTATGACCGTAGCACCCTACAGCTACTCGGATATAGGCATCTTAGACAAGGCCTTATGGACCCTGGCTAAAAAATGCTGTGACCTACACCCCTCATTCCCAACTGCTAGTGTCTGCCTCCCCTTGGGACAGGCAGGATTGGGTATCCCCTCCCTAATGGTGGACTATGCTCAAATTACAGCAGCCCACCTCACTAGGTCCCTCAACGACACGGGGAAACTAGGCAGGCTCACTACAGCCCTCCTCCACAAAGAAGCTGCTATGCTCCAGGGTATGGATCCTCTTACCTTGCCCAGCCACACACTTCAATACTTTACCTTGGCCAGGCAAATGCACATCCTCAAAAGAGCCTCCATCCAAATCCATATGGAGGATGAAACCCTACTCAACCCCCTTCAAGACTCCCTCCCGGACTTACCCCAACACACCATTCCCCCCAACCTTCTCAAAACCCTCATCCCCTTGGGCATTACTTCCCTAGCTGACATTGTGAGCCCTGATGGGACCACAATCATCCCATCCAATACCCTCTCGCACACCTATGGCACCAGAGTCTCCACTAGGCATAAAGTTGCCCTCAACAGACTCAGCCTACACCTGTGCTCTCCACCCACACCTGGAAGCCCACCTCAACCCTACTCCTGCCACAGCCCCCTGCCCTTGGCATCGAGGACCCTCCCCATACACCTACGCATTCCCCAACGGCACATTACCAAGTTCTCCACATATACTATCAGCCACCACCTTAACAACTGGGACACCGCCCCCATACTGCCCCGACCCTTGACCCCCAGTGCCGGCATCCTTACCCCAACCACAACACAGCCCCCCACGCATAATATCGAGGAGATCCCTGCCTCCAATGCACACATGTGGTGGGCCAGAGAGTCCTATCTTCACCCCACCAAGTATGCTCAAGCCTGGAGCACTGACCCCAAGATTGCTTGGACTGCCAGAATGCAATTCATCAGAAATGACACCCACAAATGTACTGACGCCTCGTACTACAAACACCACACCATCCGTAAGAACAGCTCCCCCGACGACCTGGTGCATGCTGTCTCTACCCCAGACCTTCTTGCTCCCCCAACCCCAGCCAAGCTCCTCCACCTCCTATATGGAAACCAACACAGCCTGACCCACCTCCTGGGCTTCAGAGCCCAAAAGAGGAAGGCTAACGAACCTCGAGAAACCCCCCATCACAGATATTGGAGGGTCCAGAAAGCCCCATGCACCATTCTCTGCCACTATCTCCCTTGTTACATATCTGCTGGCCTCCCCGTGCATTCCCACACCTACTCCTCTGCCACCTCCATTGTGGTCACTTGGTCCCCCGTCCATCTCACAGAGGAACAAATCACCCTGCTGGTTGGCCCCACCAGATTTCAGGAACTCTTCCATGCCTACAACATTGAAACTACCCCCAAATCCCCCTCCCCCTCCATTCCACCCAGACAAGACCTCCACCTCACTAACCTCCAACAACAAGGACAGTGGGCGGAGGGAGGAGAGTTTGATGCCAAATGGTATAGCGAACTCAGGCAAAACCTTATCATTAACACGGCAGACCACCACCCAGACTGGGATATCCACCCCCCCGGCAAATACCACATACAGGCTGGTACACTGAATGACAGGTACCACCACCTCCCTCCCCAACTCAACAACGGAGACACCACCTACATCTACTCACCAACAGGCCAATGTGTCGGTCATATACCCCTCTCCCAACTCCACCTCCTCCACCACAGATACCATACCACCAAGGCACACTCTCCCCACCTCTGGACCCTCCACAGCACAGGAACCTTCGCTGGAGACGTAGCCACCCTCCTATCACAGCACAAAGACACTACCATCTCCAATGTCTCCCCTGCCATACACAAAGCTATGTCCACCCTGGGAATGACAACGGACCTTGACACATCACCCCTCCTAATGAGTCCCCACCTCCCCATGGGCAACACCCCCACCCCCATTGGCCAACTGTTTGGCTTAGGACCCCACTGCTACACCCAACCTTGGTACGGGGGAAACACGCACCTCACCAGCCAGAACCCTGAAGAGGCCCACAAGGCTGTTCGATGGGCACTAGGCAGTGCCATACATGCTCACACCCTTGATATTCCCGCGTGCACCATTCTCTTGGTCCCACACAAACCCACATATGCCCATAACGCCCTCCTAAATCACCCATGGGCTATGGAACTAGCCACTCTGCCTCCCAAGGCCAAACCCCTCACCCCCTCCCTAATCTGGACGGGGGGAAACTCAACCCTGCCAAGAGACACAGAGGAACCTACAAACTCATTGCCATCTCAAACCCAGCTGGCCATGCCAAGTACCTCCACAACCCACCCACCACATGGGCCCAAACCATGAGGGACATGGGGGCCACTTCCATCCCACGACCAGGTCCCCCCCCCTCCCAACTGGGCCTTCCTACCACCCACCTACCCAAGGCACTTAGCTCCCTCCTTAAGACCTGGGCACAACAACCCAACCCCATGCAGATAGACCCCACACCCATAACACCCCCCGTGCTCCCGTGCACACATGCTATCCTACAAGCACCAGGCCTCGCTCTATACACAGATGGAAGTGCCATCATAGACAAAGACGGCGTCCTACGCCTAGGGGCAGGCGTATACTCCCCCAGGGCCGCTTCACGTTGCCTCCGCATAGACCCTGGCGGACAGGGCATCACTGCCGACATCAATCGCGCCGAACTCGTGGCAATCCAACAAGCACTCATACACTCCGAAATAGATGAAGAACTCACCATCTACTCCGACAGCTTATGTTACTTGCAGCTTATTAACCTGCACATTTACCATCCCAGCAGGACCCGGGAAAACAAACACCGCGACCTCCTGCAAGACATCGCCATCCACATTATCAACAGACACAACGCTGCTGATACCACACGCCTGCTTAAGGTCCGATCTCACTCAGGAATCATAGGGAATGACGAGGCAGACACGCTCGCGAAAGAAGCGACGACAGGATACAATGTAATTGGGCAAGTTAAAACAGGGGAACATGCGCACCTCAATATGCATTGGCCGTCTGTCCAGCCCCACAAATCTATTAATGGGGACCAGCCCCCCCGGCACCCGGCCAACAATCTCACCAAGGGTATCAAGGCTAACCTCCCCACCCCCCTGCACACCGGGCATGCCAACACCACGGGCATATACTCCTCCATGTGGGAGCAAGCCAACCCCTTCCTCCTCCCTCAGGCTAGTAATCGTTTCTGGCAATCCACCGACATGAAATGGTGGCAAAAAATACAAATCCACAAGGCTCGGTGGGGACGCTTATGGACTAGGAAATTGGCGTACAGATACAAACGCCCCTATGGTACTAGCACTAGCCCCCCCTCTGATGATAACTGCCCTCTTTGTCGCAAAGCACAGGACGGAGCTGGCCATATTCTTGCTGGGTGCAGCCACCCTGTCTTCAAAGGAATGTATATTAACAGACATAATAAGGCGGTCCAACTCATCCAAAAGGCAGTAGCCAAAGGAGCTCTGGGGGCTCTCCCCATGTACATGGATGCAGGCACTTGTGAAGCGTCCTCCGACATTCCCACAAGACCCCCAGCCACCCTCAAACCCCCTGATCTTCCCCAAGCCACATGGGATAAATACAGGCCTGATCTCCTCCTCATTGACGACGAATCCAAACCAAGAAAAGCCTACCTAGTTGAACTGGGCTACTGCTCAGACACTAACCACCAAATCAAATTCCAGGAAAAGAGCGTTCAGCATAAGGAGCTCCAACGTATCCTTCAACAACAAGGATTCCTTGTACACTACCTAGTCTTCACCATAGGTACCACTGGTACCATATCAATCCCAACTATTACCAATCTCTCCACCTTAGGGATCAGTCGCGAACACGTAGACAAACTCATCTCTAAGCTGCACAGAGAATCTACCGCCTCCTGTACCAGCATTCTTGCCACACGTCGCATGAAGGAGTCCCTCCCGCCTGGAGGGTGACACTTACTATGTCTGCCATGGTGACTTTCCCCAGCTGCGGCGTACGGGAGGGTCCCCTTAACACCACGCCCCTCCAGGCTTTTTTTTTTTTTTTTTTTTTGCCTGCACTTCAGTTCATTATCACATTGGGAGCTACAAAAAAATTGGTAGAATGTGTTGACAACGGAACAAAAGACGACAACAATAGAGCTAACTAAAACAGTTAGTTACACGACCGTTGGCTAATGTGTTAAACTTCATCATTTTATTTACTTCAAACAAACAAATGAGTAAACATAGAAGCTCCCATCTCCTGGTAGAACTAGTTCTACCAAAAATGTAAACACTATCAGAGACAAATATTATAAACCTTTCTGTTGCCTTTTGGATCAACATCAAAGCAGGAACTAAAAACAATTGCAACTAAGACTTACCTGATTTCAATAATGCTAAAAAACAATGTAACTACGTAAATAACAAATATCCGATGTACCACCACATACAGGTGTATAAAGCAAACCAACCCAGATTGGTACGCTGTTCAGACTATCATCCTACACATCAACCAGAGGGTTTCTTTTACAACTACTTGTTGCTCAAGATATCGTTCCGTGCTGAAAGTGAACTGCTATCTAACGCCAACCCTGACAGCAGCTACTTGACTGAATGCATGCTCAAAGGCTACATCAACACTGAAGAGGTAAGAAGAAACAAAAGGGAACAGAAGTTAAGATTAGAACAGCGTAGCTGTCACTAACATTTGTATATGGATGTCTAGAGTCAATCCTATTATTTTGTGTTTTCATTATTCTGCAGCAGTATTGTGTTAACAACATAGCTCAAGTAGATACAGCTGAAAACGCGTTCTGTAAAGTTTAAATCAACTGTCCACTATCTAAAGTCCACAATCACATTTAAATCTTCATACAGGCCCATATTGACCTTCACACAATTTACGATACCCGTTATTGATCACACAGCACACAGGCATAGCTGCAGCTTGCATCTAAGCATGCATGCCTGATGTTATAGTATATTCCATGCTATTGTAGCATTCCACAGCCATAACTCTTACTACACATTAATCTCTGCAGCATACTCTGAATATTGTTATGCCTCTAAACTCTTTATACTGACCTTTGTAACAATCGTGTATAATCTAACCATTATGAATTTATGATGAAGTAGCTTATAACTGTGACAACAAACTAAGATCACTGTATTATTATCCAAGCTCTATGCCACAAAAACCATGCTTTGCCCTCTTAAAGCATATAAACTTTGCTGCACTACTTTACAATACATGAGCCACTTTTCAATTCCACCATCATCATCATCGTGCACCACTAAATCCTCCTCATCAAAGTTATCATCATCGTGCAGCACCTCATTCAGTGCTGAAATCACCTTCTTCTTATCCTCAGCCAGTAACCCAAGATTATACCGAAGCTTAACTAAGATGTATTACCATGATTTTATCACTATTAACAACAAACAATATTCTGAACAGGACATGGAGACAATCTTGGAGGAGTACTGCAACTATTACCTATACGAAGACTTTGACAAGGGTATGCTGTTGGAAGGTCTCCTACAAACACACAGTGCTTGCCATCTGACATCGTCTGAAGATTCTCCAAGCATGCATGCGCTCACCACCTTGGGGCATACTCCTGACAGCATAGCAGACAACCTTGCTACTGAATTTGCTGATACAGATTCTATTACGCTGACTAAAGAGCAACAGATTGTCCTCAACATTCTGAAATAAAAAAAAACAGGCTTGTCAGTAGTCAGTGGCATGGGAGGTTCCGGCAAAACACTGCTTATACAAAAGCTTGCTCGTGCATTACGCCAATCTGGGAAAAATGTCATCCTAGGAGCAACTACTGGAGCTGCAGCAGTACGCTTATCACGGTATGGAGTGACTGCACATCACTTGTTCCATATTCCCGTCCGTGGACAGAGGCTTATGCCCATTAGCCCTACCCATCCTTCTCGTCTGACACTAGAAGCCAATGACGTCATTATGATTGACGAGATGTCGATGATGACGTCAACGAACCTCAACTTCATCATCTACAGGCTCATGCAGGTCAACACTGAAACACATGGTAGCGCCGCTGAAAACCCTTTTGGGAACAAGCACCTTATCATCGTTGGTGACTTGGCTCAGGTACGCAAAACTATCGTATATATATCGCACTATACACAACGTATCTCTAGTTTATATGTAGTTTTATATGCTTAATATATGCTTACCACATGCTTTTTCTGAAAAACATATAATTTACTGATCACTATATACAAGCATATTATTTGACTATACTATCACTAATTCTTACTCAAACCTCAAACTTTCCAAATACCTTTGCAGCTCCCGCCCGTATGTCACTGCAAAAAGGATAACGTCCATGATGCATGTGCACAGTGCCACATCACAAAGTCCATCCATTGGTCAAAGTCTGTGCTTCACCGTCTTACAGTATCCCTGAGACACACAAAAGACCCAGACTATTCTGGTTTCCTACAGCATATCAGAGAAGAGAAGCCTACACAGACGCACATCGATAAAGTTCTCACCAAAGATATGTACATCAACAAGGATCAGGTGATAGATGAAGCCACTGAAGAGACCACCATCTTATGCTCACACCAGAAACAAGTGCAGCAGTACAACATGGCCATCCAGCACAAGCGGTTTCCAAGTTTTCCCCAGGACAGCATGGTCAACATCCAACCTAGCCTCAGCCCATCTTCGAACTCTGCACCAATACAAGCCTGGGCACATGAAGCCAAGTTTCATTCTTTTACTCAAGCAGCAGTGGGCATGCGTGTCCTTATCTAAATGGATGCTCTCAACAGTGACAACGCATCACCTCCACCATACCGAGTCGGTGACCAAGGCATCATCACAGAACTACATGCAGACGAAACAACACCAGACAACATTCAGTCCGTCATCGTTCGCCTGATCAAAGATGGCACATATCACACCTTCACACGTACTGTACAGTCCACATGCACACAGGATGGCATACGGTACACACGGTGTACCTTCCCTTTACGCAGCTGCCTGCCACGCACCGTGCCCTTAAAGCACAATGCTGAAGATCAACCTGACCTGAAAAGCTGGATTGAGAAAGACAACTTCCATCTCCTAACAGAGGTCAGCATAGGGTCCAAAGTAATAATCACCAGCAACATCAGCTTGGAGAAAGGATCAGCCAATGGAGCTCTTGGAACCGTCATAGACATTACCCTTGACGACGATGACAGCATCCGATGCTTCACAGTACTACTATCACACAACAACGTGATGCAAAAGGTGTTTCGCACTACATATGAATCACTACACAAGCACTCAAAAAGGTACGCAGATCAACAATACCCATATATGTACCAATACATACTACCAATACCATGATCAACAATATGCAAAGCTTATATCATCAGTTTTCCCTTTCTCTCACACATACCGTGTACATACTTAAATTCCTTCATTGTTTGTCCTCTGTATAGCTGTGATTTACCTGCTTCAAAATAAAACCTGTCCTGACCTTTAGACGCAAATTATAGTAATTAAATTATAACAAAATCATGTTGACAAAATGTTTTTTTTTTTTTTTTTTTTTTTTCCATTATACCAAATATAACCGACAAACTTCGAGAGCAAATTTCGTAGGCGCTACTTCCCCTCCGCATTAGCGGAAACTGGATTCGGAGTGCCGCGACGCTAGGCTTTGTAACGATCACACCCGCGAGGGAAATGAGCAATGTGCCCCCATCTCAGATCCACCGCTCCCCACCTCCACCTCCTCCAAAGTGATCCATCTCAATTGTCGGCGAGCAAGCAGTTCGAATCCAGGGAAGCAGCGCTCTGGAAGCACCAGAGCGCAGCAAAACCCATGGGAAAAGGTAGGGAATATCAAAGCGCCCAACGCCACTGCCAGCATCACCCAACCAAATTCTACCACCAAATCCCCATACCGGGCGGATTACCAAATCTACACCAATCAAGAAGAACAACACCACGTTTCGAGCGGACACGCTGTCGCGAAGCGATCCTGGAACACCTGCTATACAGATATTCCAGGATGGGGCACCTGCATACCAAATCCCACTAAGATCGTCACTACCCTCCGACGAATCCTGACCACCATAAAAAAAAATATCATCTCCACCTCCAGCATCAAACATTCAAAAACCACCACCAAACCCTACTATGGAAAAGTTTCCATCTCCAACGCGACGATCCACATCGTCGTCCTTCTTATCCTCCTAACAAGCACAGCCTTCCTACACCGCAACACTTGCAACTCTCAAGCCCCACAACCCTCCAACGATACTATGCTCCGATATGGCCCCTACCAATCCAAGCTCCTCACAGGTGAGAACTACGAGTCGTGCCTCCCCAGTAACGACCTGTACTCACGCACCGACCCTCAACCTCCATCCGACCATCGCTGCGTCTCCCTGCTCTGCAACAACACACTCCATCCAAACCAACATCTCCCCCAATTCCACCCTTACTGGGATAATACCGTCCATCGCGGCGAAGGTGAGAGTCCTATTGAATCCTGCAGATTCAATGGGGGGCAAAAGCCTGACGGCAGCCCCCAAAATGGAAAGCATAAGCCTGACGGCAGCTATCCGAACCTCGCAAATAACAATATCTCCTCGACAGGTCTCAGTGGCACCAAGCCTGTGCTCGAATCCAGAGGGGACGTCCTCTACCCCCCCCGAGGATTCATCGCGCAACGCCACTTCTTCCTGGATGCTCACCTACAGCGAGCCATCCGAGCCTATGAGACCCACGAGGAAATTAACGCAACCACCCACCCTCCGTCACCCAACGACGAATCAGTCTTCCACAACATCGACCCCTTCGCGGCCGAGCTGAGCGACCAAACAGTTGTGACTTACCCCATCCACGGCATTCCCCAAGATGCCAAGATTATCAAGGTGGCGCTGGGAGGCATTGTTGGCAACACCACCAGCATGAGGCTTACCAACAGGCCTAGACCCGGCTTCTTCCCTGACAATGCCTTGGCTTGCACCACCCCTGACTCTGTTGCTAGGCATGTCAACGCAGCATTCCGCCAGATGCCCCCTGGCATACTGGCTGGCGACATCAGTGAGAAGCATGTCGATCAAGTCCGCAGCACCCCTACTACACCTGTAGAGTGGAGAAAGGAAACTAGTCCATTCATGCCACTCACCTGCACAAACTCCCCCTCCTGACTATCAAACACTCTGCAACTTTGCAGTCCTATCCAAAAGCAGAAACCTTGAGACAGGGGTACCCACTCTCAACCTCTAGTAAAAACACAACCACCTCATTCCCTGCAAAATCTTAGAATATTGAAGACAGTGAGAGCCTCTATCCCAAGGGCACCATTCTAGAGCCAACATCATCACTAGATTACCTCCCTGGGCAGGTCCACCAGAAACCCTCCTGGCAGATCATTGATGTTTGTCAGCAGGCCAGGATCTCCACCCATACTCCCAGTGGAAGTGTCCTCTCAGAGCAACCCACTGCACCTACGCCACAAACACTTGTACCCATCCCCCACTATCCCCCCGGCAGAACAACCAACCCTGCACACCCACCAGCCCCAGGGGCATCTCCAGACCCCAGCTGAAGGGGGAGATGAGCATATGACAGAAGCACAGGGCACAGATGTCATGACTCTCCCACACCCCTTCCAACCCTGATGCCCCTGGCCTGACCATGCCCTTCCCACCAAGAAGGCTGTCAAGGGGCCAAGAAGCAGAAGACCGCAGATGATGCAGAAGTCAAAGGACCCCCCAAAACTCACCTCCCCTCAACTCCCTCAGCTTCTCGTCCCAGTGACTTATCCCCCCCCTGACTACCTCGACTTCACGACATCGAGGAGGTTCGCCGAGCCTCTGAAGCTTACATGCACTCCGACTGGAGGAACATCGAAGCAGAAGACAAACCCAACTGGCTGTGAAGCTCGAGGTCATCCTCCCGCTTGCCTTGATTAACACAGAAGACCAAGTCGCACCATTACATTGCATAACTCACTCACTTCATGATGGTAGAGACCACTCGCGACAACAGGCTGTCCACCAGCGCCATGTGCGCCCATCCCGCAATCAAGGAGTCCCTTGAGTCCCTGCTCCCCCTCCACATCAGGAGGACTGGCCACTACAGCCTCTTCATCAGTCCCTCTAATCCCCTCAGATGCCTACCAGTGCTCAGTGATACTTGAAGACTGACCAGATTGTCAACCTTGAAGACCGCCTTGGACTGCACCAAGCCATCATGGAATCCAACAGTCACTACCTGCTATCTTAAGGAGGATGTTCCCCAAGGAGCTGGAGGGCCTTGATGAGGACCTACACACCAGACCTATGGGACATCATCTCCAGGGAAAAGATCTGCAGCTATGATGTCACCACTGCTGCTCAACTAACAACTCCCTTGTCACCAGGAGGGGCATCCCCTCCACTTACATGATCCTATCACCAGGTCAACACAAGCCAACCGAGGCATCCACTCATGCTCTTAACAGAGTACAGTCCTGATAAACTTCCTCTCCACAGAGGCATCCTCATATCTGGTGGCTCTACCTACACACCTCAGGCCCTCCTTCCTCCCTGACTACGACCCTGCCATGACCAAGGGCAAGCCAGGCAAGATCTGGAACTGCTGGCCACTTGGATGATCAGGAGAGAGATCTCCAAGATTCCGCCAAGGGAGAAGGCCCCCTTGACCCCACACCAAGGGTGACCTGGACCAATGGAAGGCTCTCAAGACCTCCTGGATGGACACCCCCCCGAAGTACCATGTCACACCTACCAGAAGGCCATTGTTGACATGCTCCTCAACCATGCAACCCCTGACCCACCTGCAGCTGGCACCTGCACCCTACGAAGCCGCTAATGATGATGACATCTTTGGAGCAGGTGCCATCACCAGTGAAGCACTGCACACCAGCAGACCCTGAACTGGGAAATGACTGGAGCAGCTTCCTCAAAAACGGCTGACTCTCAAGGTAAACCCCAATTCAAAACCAAACCCGAATGGAACGCGACAGCGGGCGCCCGGCCACCTAAAAAAACAAAAACAGCAAAACAAGCCACCTACGCCACAGGGTGCCAGCTCACAGCAACAAGGCCTACCCCAAAGCCACCACTACAAGGACCAGGAAAGTAGCAATACCCGGAGACCTGGATAACAGCATGCTCTCCTGCCTCTTCTCTCTGATAGCACTACCCACTGTCCAGTGAGAAAACATCCATAGGAAAGAGCAACAAGGAAAGAATTAGGAACATGGTAAAATAAATGATATGAGCCCTTGGGACACTATCTACTATCATAGTCATGCCAGACCAAAGCACAGCCTGCCATTCCTGTGTGAAGATTACAAACTTGTAACAGATTTATTTTAAAACCTTTCCGGCACTTCTTCCTCCCCTATCTCTCCTTTTGCTTTCACCTACCCATAGACAAGCTCAGACACGCAGGAAGAAGCTCCCAGCAGTAAGTAAAATAAATGCCCCTCTCCACTACTCCACACCCCCACACTTTCCCCAGAGGATTGGTAGACCCAGAGGAAGCAGACGCCTACAAGTAGTCTGGCTGCCCCATACGGAGGAAGCCCAAACAGCTCCCCACTGCCCAAATTCATTCCCAGCAACGCCTGACCTTTGGTACAAAGCCATGATATCCAACAGTTCCTAGGACTTTGCTAACAAAACTCCCTCAAGTAACTAGAGCCACTGATAATCCCTGGAAGGTTATGGGATCATATTTTCTCAACCCCTCTGGAAACTATATAATGCCCTTCTGCTACTACACCTTCACAGGCAGAATGGAACTGATACATGGTCAGCCAAGTGAAGGAACCACCCATACACACCACCTACACACCTATCTCCTACCATGAGAAAAAAAAAGAAACTATGAAAACAGGATCCAACTCGGTAGCACCAACAACAAATCTAGCGAGTATCCCTCAAAGCACCAAAATTCATACTGCACTCACTGGTCCAATGGGCTATGGCATGCAAAGCACTCATAATATACAAAAATAACTTGTACAACCTTGGAATCTGAACGATCTGACCACCATCTAACCCCAAGGAGGGCACGCGCGCCAGGGGGCATGACAACTCTAGCCGGCTACCACCCGACGGCCAGGCGTAGCCAGGCAAACGGAGTCTCTAGTGGGAGCAAACAATTCCCACCTAATACCAATGATACCATCCTCTAGACGACTCTCAAACAGATTCAACACTTACACCAATTAAACCTTCACACCAGATCAAACAAAGTCCCTACCACTCAAAATAACATGAAACACCCACCAACGGACCGAAGATGATGTTAATCTATTAGATTGCGGGATGGATCCCCACAACATAAGGAAAACCTCCCCTCTAACCAAAAAACCTAAAAACTGCCAAGAAAACCAACACCACTAAAAAAACGGTCACGAAGTGAACCTTCCCTCCCCCAATAAGGCCACCGCAAGGCTCCCCCCCCCAAGGAAGGCCTCATCCCTGAATAAACAGCAGACAGACCTGGATCCCTGGAGCTCCCCCCAGCCAAGAAGCAGAGTCCACAGAATACCAAGCCACCTCCCGGAGAAAAACGTAGTAGTAAAGTAAGCCTAAATATTCTGGAACAAACTCAGACCAACCCTGTCCAACAAGCAGGAGCACATTCTTAATGACACCAACATCCATCCACTTATTAACTGCAGGGGAATGGATTCCTCATGGGAATCAGCTATGATACCAGTAGATCCAGGGATAATGATTATAATCATATCACTGAACAAACTACTATCACACAGAAAACCATTCTAAAATGTATTAACATCAGAACATGCGATGATTTAACTCCACACAAAACAGCAAAAAACTTACTCTCCAAGCTACCACCTGACCAAATAGTCCCCCCCTCAGCAGGGGTGCCTTACATAAGCAGGAAACAGTCACTGTAACCAGTCAATCATGAAAACTATCCAGCGAACCTATGGAAACAACCCACGAAAACCATAAACATAATAACCATGTCCGGGCGTTCTACATGCCCTGTAACAATGCCCCAAAAAGAGAGCAAATTACTCCTAAATCCACACATTTACTGAGAAAAATCTACCACCACTCACCGAGCAGGGGACTGGAATGCACATGCCACACCACTGACAGGACGCAGTCTTAACCAAATTCCCAGATGACAGTTCTCACCAGCAAACACATCTTCAAATCTGGATCATCCACAACCACAACCCAGACATCACACTATTTTTTTTGGCAGCAACAACACCCACAGGCAAGTCGTATTGAGGATATCCTGCTCATAACCCCACCTCGGGCACCCACCCACTGAACGCAACCACCAATGGGGAACCACCTTAGACCACCTGCACTTGAGCAACGCCTCACCTCCACTCTCCTTCCCCATCCTGCCATCCTCCAACCAACACCTACACCTCCCCTTCAGCTCTCCTCTCCTCTTAAAACAATAGACCAAGATGAAACAAAATAGGCAGCCCAGCACGATAGAATACCTCACCAATTTATGAGCTCCCCACACTCCATAGATCCGCCTAAAATTGCTCAGGAAACTTCTTGGGGAAGAAAGGAATGCCCTCTCACCTTTAAATCCATCCGTCATAGGATAGGAACTGATGACTCACTCAGAGACCTCAACAAGTATGGCCGACCACATTATGACCAACCTTGCATCAAGCCTCAGTATCATGATAGAGACTTCGCCCACCAAAACAAACAATTTCTGGCATCTTCCTTACCAGGAAAGACAGTAAATCTACAAAAACTTAACCCAAACACGTGAAACACATTAAAAACTCTCGCAACCAATCAGAATCCATGGACCAATCTGGATATGAGAACCTGCGCTATTCCCATATCCTTCCCCAAAATGCCCTTACAAATCTAAATACGCAAGTCCAACTCTCCTCATCCACCACCCCTTTACCCAATTCCGTCAATCACTCACTGATGGACATACAACACCATATCCAGGAGTACGCACTATCCAGCCTTGCGCCAAAAGGAGGAAAGAAGCACCAAGGCCATCAAGAAGTTTCGCTCGCCTTAATAACAGGGCGGGTCCATGCATAGACACCATCTTCAAACCGACGGCCACCCCACTCTCCCAATCGTCTTCTTAACCAGCAAACTGGGAACCCGACATTACTAAAACGAAGATTTCCTTGACCTTGTGACCAAAACACATGGGCAAACTAACGTCCCCCCTGGCCCCCCACCCAATGGCATACGCTCCTACTCAACCCTCCCCCACTGGGAAACACACACTGACAAATTCAACTCAAACCCCGAAACCTCTATTCGCATTACTTGCCTCACCCCTACCACTACCTCCTTTCAGCGTCCAACTGCCCCTCCGACGCATCAGAAAATGGCCACAAATAAAGCCACGGACAGATGGGATACAATGAATTACTGAGTTCTCACCACCGAAATTGCACACTGTCATCCACCAAAACTTATGCAAATCTCCTGGATATGGGAGAAACACAGATGATGGAAAACTTCTCACACCCGTTATGCTGTAAAAAATCTGACCCATACCTGTCCCACCGAACTACTAGACCCATAGGACTTAACATTTCTGATGTAAATCTGGACACTCTTCTCATCACAAACACAAATGTTCACCGACTCAGAAACCAATAATATTCCAGCACCGCTGCCAAGAGGGATTCAGAAAAGACAAGACACTATAGGCAGCTCCTCAACCTCCTTCAAGCATAGAGGATGCCCCCTCTCTCCAACAAGACTGGTACGCAGCTTACGTGACTTTAGCTCTGCCTCTTCAAAATGTGATAGATCACCAAAAAAACTTCTTTGCCATTATGCACAACCTTGGTTAACCCACGACCACCATAGACAAACGTAAAGGGCTCTACACCAAACGAAAAACACTCACATCCTCTTAACAAACACTGAGTCAACCCCATCCCATCCACAGGGGATATCCCAGGGGACACACTTTCCCATCTCCTTCAAATCCTTTGATTGAACCCTCCAACGATGGTTGTCGGAGGCCGGGATACCGCGCTGCCTCCCCTTCCCACCGCGGAGGCGTGACGAGGCACCTAACCAGCAGCCATGGGGTAGCGGAACACAGCAGTCTCACTTGGACGCGTCGAGGAACCTCCGATCCAATGTTGGTAAAGTCCAACTGTCAGCACCTGGTATGCTCCCTATCAATGCTACACAAAAAGGTGGGTCAGTGGCATCCTCACAAGACACCACCCCTCAAACTCCACCCACAATGAGATGCCTCAAACAAAGACTACATGGACAAAAAACACTTGGAGACACCATTATGCCACTTACAACACAGTCTAGCCTACAAATTACTTAGGATCCACATCTCTCTCACCTCAACTGGAAAACCCAATGCATCCACCCGGACATTATTCCACAATGGCCTCAATAATCAACAAGCTAAAAGCAGGGCAAACCCCGTGAACAATTTGCAACGTATATAACACATGCATCAGAGCAGCCATCAAATCACTATGATTCTTAGCCCCCCTTCTCTCTCAAGACATCCACATTATGAGATAAAAAAGCAGTATTAAGACAGTCAATACTGTGCAGCGCCTTCCCATGTCCTTCGCCATAGGGCACTACACCTGCCCCAAAACAGAGGAAGCATAGGGATCCCCTCTCTACTCACTGAATTATACACATTCTGCCATCTGCCCTCACCACGCCATTGATGACACCTGAAAGCTGGGGCATACTAACAAGCTCTCATCACTAAAAACCTTCAAAACTTGTCCCACCACCTCACTCCACCTCTCTCTATCCCAAACTCCTCACTATCATTCTCTGCCCGGCAACTCAACTCCTAGACCATTCCAAAAATCCAAACCACCTGGATGACACAGAACTCGGGCTAGCTAAAATCCAATCATTCTCCCTCCAACCCATGTCACACCCTGTCTCCTTGGACTCCTTCCACGATCTAGGGGATCTATACATACACGACCTGGTACCTCCAGGCAGCACTCACCCTTATCCCACTACAACGGATCTCCCTGTTATCACATCAGGGCCACAAGTAACAAAGCACATCGGCGCTCCTCAACTTCCTTACAGCACAACCTCAGACTGGCAACAGCCCGGACCTGATCCCCATCCCTAGCATGCCAACCTCTCATTAACGACAGATCGACGACTTCCCTCGTCATACACCCCATCACAACCCAAACCGTTGAAGCCTATGCGCAGAACATGTTTGTCGACGCGCCCGGCATCCAAAACAACTCACGAGACCCCACCAGACGTAGAGCGCAACCTCTGTCAAGGAAGAGGATTACAACAAGCCCCTTCTCCGATGGACCATCAGCGGGGAACAAAGGTGGGGTGGCACACCTGCAATCCAAGCCGAATGGAACGAAAACGTCGCCATTACGGTAAAGCTGGCAACAACCGAAGCAGCGACAAACGTTGGCAACCGCCTTCCCTCTGCAAGGCCATCCTCGCCGGCCCAGCCAAAGCCCTCTTTAAGCACTACAACTAGGTACTAAGGCTCCAAACCATGATGCTCAAGGCAGCACTGCTCCACCTACCAATTCTGGATCCATTCCCCCCCTAACCCGCTCCTTCACCTCACCCTCTGGTAACCGTAATCAACCCCTCAGCACACCAGCGGCGCAGCAAACGGCCTGGGAACCAAGAGGGACAACAGGGACAGAACCACCAAGGACATCATCCAAGGGGCAAAAGCACCAGGCACAACGAACCAGATGCTAGGCAAGAGACCCAAAGGGGGGACAGGCGGAACAGGAACCAGGGACGCCCCATAACCACCTCGACGGGGCCACTGGAAACCACAACCAACCACACCACCACATAATCAGCCAGGTGGGCCAATTCCTAAACTATGACACCCTCTCCAGCCTTCAAGGACACACCCACACCACAACCATCTTAACCCGAAGGAGACTCCACCTTATAAACTCCAGCACAGGGGCAATGGCCACTAACATGGCGTCAATGCTGATAAAACATGCCCTTGTCCACAAAATTCTTCACATTAGACACTCATGGACCGAAACCCTACCTGGGAATCCATACCACCTACTCAAAACACACAGCCCAGAAATGGCACCTCACTGGAGTCGAAGCAAGCAAACACACACGCATGGCAGACACTTACATTCCTTCAAACCCCCGCCGGGCAATGTGGGGGCCCATAGTACAAACACCCTTCTCACCTCCCTCCACACACACTATGAATACAATAAAACTACACGCCCTTCAACTTTGGAACAACTCACACAAGGAGGATTCTTACCTGACCTTGCAGCCCCTATTACACCAGACACAAGGACACCCCTGCCTCCACCTACACTCTTCCCTCAGCCCTGCCACCAGCTAACCTACACCTCAACATCACCCATCACCGCACTGCTACTCCACTCAACCTAGATTCTGCCTATGCAGAATTTTCCTCCATAAACCCAGCTGACCAGCTCTTTGGAGCCAACGGGGATCTCTTCCACAGCATCTGGACAGGGGGATCACTGGTGGACATCCCTACCTCCGTCACCGATGCACACAAGGCACTCAGGTGGGCTCTAGCCAGTGCTGACCACGCAGAAGCACAACACATCCCAACATGCACTGTCTTACTCATCCCAGGCACCTATAATGCCCCCTACAAGAAACTTCTGCACCACCCCTGGATCCACCACGTGGACACCAGACCTTTCTCTGAAATCTACAGCACCTCTGAAACCTGGCTAGGGGGCAAACATCACAAACCCTACCTCCTCCCACAAGCTCCACATTCTCATCATCAGCAACCCAAGCAGCCAACCTGAATACCTAAACCGTCTCCAAGGGTTCACAGACATCTGGTCACAGCACATGCTCAGCATCTCACCCTTCTGGGAACCACATAACCTCCCTACACATCCTACCCTTACCTCCTCAGACACACAAATCACCTACCCCAGGACTCTTAAATCCCTCACTACTCTGCCCTGGCAGCCTACCACCCACCACTGCCCCCCTCTGCTTCCCACAGTCATCTACCCCCTGCCACTACTCAGCCATACCTACCCTAGGTCTGCAGGTCTATACTGATGGCAGCCTAATCAAGGGAGCCCCTGGCACCCCCAGCAAAATAGGTGCAGGGGTCTACATACCTGTGGCTGGTATGAGCTATTCCATTAACCCAGGAGGCCAAGGCGCCACCAGAACTAACAACCGGGCTGAATTAGTGGCCATCCACCAAGCCATAGCACACATTGATTATACCACTGACCTCACCTTGCACACTGACAGCCTCTGCTCACTCCAACTCATTAACAAAATGATTCAAGATCCTACTACCTCTACACGTTCTCTCCACTCTGTACTCCTGCATTCTATCCGCACTCACCTTGTCCAACGCATTCTGGCAGGATCACACACTACCCTCTGCAAAGTACGCTCACACACTGGCATATTGGGCAATGATAGAGCAGATGCACTAGCACGCAATGCAGCCACCAACCCAGCATCTGTACGATACACCGACACCACTGGAGAACAACCCCGCCACAACACCTATTGGCCCACTGTCCAACCCCCCTGCACACCTCTTGGCACAACTCCCCCACGAGCCCTAGCACCTAACCTCACCAACGGGATCAGCCTTAACCTTCCCACTAGCTGCCACCTCGGACAGCATCCCCTCAAAGGCATATATGCCACCACCTGGGCTGATAACACCCCCTTGCATCTACCCCACTCTAGCAATAAATTCTGGACATCCTCCCACATCACCCACAAAACTAAGTTCTGCATCCTCAAGGCCAGATGGGGCCGACTGTGGAACAAGAAGCTCGCCTATCGCTGGAAGATGCCCTATGCTAACAACCCCAACCCTGCCACCTCCCCCACATGCCCTATTTGTACCACCCACGAGGACGGAGCTGGTCACATTCTTGCTGGCTGCACACACGCCACCTTCAAGGGCATGTACATCAAGCGTCATGACGCAGCTGTCCACTTACTGCACAAGGCCATCAGCAAAGGCGCCCTTGGATCCCGCCGCGTTATCATGGACGCAGGCAGGCTGGAGGACCTCCCCCGCGGAGTCCTTGGCAAAACACTGCCTGACTGGTTACGCCCTCCCTCCATCCCAGCAGAGATCTGGCCCAAACTGAGGCCAGATCTCGCCATCCTGCCCGAGGTGGACTCACCCACCATTGCTGCTGACAAGGAAATCTGGATTCTAGAGCTGGGATACTGCTCTGACACCGACCATGCCACTAAGGCAGAGGATAAACATGCCCAACACACCCAGTTGGTGGCCGGCCTTAGACTAGCTGGCTACCTTGTTCACTACCTAGTTGTTACCATTGGCACCACTGGCACCATCCCCAGAACCTTTGTGACCTCCATGACCACCCTTGGTCTTACCAATTTAGAAACTCTCACACTAGCAGACCAGCTGCACCACCACTCTGTTGACAGCTTTCAGACTATTTTACAATGTCGTAGATTCATGGAACACCACCCCGCCGGAGATTAACATTTTTTGGTCCAGCTAGTGCCACCCACGTGACCGACTGAAATGACTCTCAGTCCGCCACGGGTGGGATCACAACTAGTACTGGATCTTTTTTGTGTTTATCTATGGTGACTACAGCTAGCTTCTGCGTACGCTGTGGTGTCCTTAATTTCACGTCCTTAGAGTTTTCATATTTCTTGGATGTAACAATTTCATTTCATTTCATTTCATCAGTTTTCCCTTTCTCTCACATATACCGTGTACATACTTAAATTACTTCATTGTTTGTCCTCTGTATAGCTGTGATTTATCTGCTTCAAAATAAAACCTGTCCTGACCTTTAGACGCAAATTATAGTAATTAAATTATAACAAAATCATGTTGACAAAATGTAATAACAAAATGTACATTTCTGCCCCTATCACACAGGTACATCAAGGTCACATTCCCTCTGCAGCTTGCGTACGCAATAACAGGACACAAGGCACAGGGCGTTACGCTCACAGGCCCCACAATCGTCCACATGCTGTCCGCACTTACACCAGCACTGCTGTACGTCATGTTATCTAGAGTAACCAGTCGACAACGTCTGCGGCTCGTCGGCGACCGTTTTACACCAGACTTATTTGTTCCCATGCCCATTCCCTAGAAACAAAAAATGAGATGTGTCTGGCAACTTCTATGCAGCTCCCTGCCTGGTTGATCACATGTTACAATTTCTACACAGCTCTAGTTACATTTGATCACATGTAACAACTTCTAAGCAGCTGCCTTACTCAGTTAGTTTCATTTTATCACATCTAATAGCTCCTGGACAGCTCTCCTGCCTGTTTTATTTCATCTGATCGCATGTATCAACTTCCAGGCAGCTCCTTTGCCTAGCTGGTTTCATTCAATCACATGCGACAACTTCTACCAAGACCAAGACCAAGACCAAGACCAAGACTATGACCAAAACCCAGACCAAAGACTAAGACAAAGACCAAGATCGAAACAAAGACCGAGACCGAGACCAAGACAAAGGCAAAGACCCAGACCCAGATAGAGACCGATACCAAGACCCAGATCTATACCAAGACCCAGGGTACTATATCTCATAAACATCCATTGTAAATATCAATAGTACCTAGCTCTTGATAGGATCCGCTTTAATGCAAGTTACTAAATTATAAGATCTTTCACGTTAGTAGCCAAAATCCAATACAGCCGGCGGAGAAGAAAAATAAGAAAGACGAACAAAAAACCTAAGAATTCGACATTCTAGCGCGCCTTTAAGCGACACCAGCCAACATTACACATAGCCTATGACTCAAGACCGAGCAAGACCATCACCCAGACCAAGATCCAGACTTAACACCAAGACAAAGACCGAGACCGAGACGAAGACCGAGACGAAGACTAATACCGAAACTAGACAAAGAAATAAGTCAATCGACTGTCATTACATATCATTTATTACAACTTAGCAAATGCCATTGTTTATCTCAACTTAAACCAACCAAACAGGGGAAGCTACCGGTACATAGAAACAGTTGCATATAATTGGATGAAATCAACATTAAAAAACTACCTAAACGTTCATGAAAGTATTCAAATAAGACTAGCTAGATAAGCAAACTGCTTGAATGCTATTACATATACTCAACTGAAACCAACCAAGCAGGGAAGCTGCCTGGAAGCTTTAACATGTGATCAGATAAAACCAATCAAACTACCTTTTTATGTTTCTGTATAGCCCAATATCTTGAGCACTTCAAAGGCTCCCCTTTGGTTATATTATACCCATTAGGTCCTATAGTTCTATGCTCCAGAATTTCGGACTATCTGCGAAGACTACAGACCCACAGACCCGCGCTGACCTCACTGGGGACCCCAATGGGGGGCAGGGGGCGGCATTCTGGTTACCGCCCCCGTAGTAGGGAGCAAACCCAGTACGGCAGGCGTACTGCCGGAGGCAGCGGAGGAGGAGGAGGAAGAGTTAGCCCTAAGGGTTCGGCGTTCGGAGCGCTCTCGGGACACGCCAGCCGGCGTTGCGCGTGACTCAGCGGCTCGGGACCGAGACCGAGGTCCGAGACCGAGACCGAGGTGCGAGACCCAGACCGAGATTGAGACCCAGGTCCGAGGTCCGAGATCGAGACCGGGACCCAGGTCCGAGATCGAGGTCCGAGACCGAGACGCAGGTCGAGACCGAGACCCAGACCGGGACCCAGGTCCGAGATCGATACCCAGACCCAGACCAAGACCCAGGTCCGAGATCGAGACCCAGACCCAGACCGAGATCCAGGTCCGAGATCGAGGTCCGAGATCGAGACCCAGGTCCGAGATCGAGACACTGGCCGAGGTCCGAGATCGAGACCCAGGTCCGAGATTGAGACCCAGGCCTAGGTCCGAGACCGAGGTCCGAGATCGAGACCGAGACCCAGGTCCGAGACCGAGACCAAGACCACAGACCCACAGACCTGCGCAGACAACACAGGGGCCCCAAGGGGGGCAGGGGGCGGCATTCTGGTTACCGCCCCCGTATTAGGGAGCAAACCCAGTACGGCAGGCGTACTGCCGGCGGGGGCGGAGGAGGAGGAGGAAAGTTAGCCCTAAGGGTTCGGCGTTCGGAGGGCCCTAGGGACACGCCAGCCGGCGTTGCGCGTGACTCAGCGGCTCAGGACCGAGACCGCGGTCCAAGACCGAGACCGAGGTGCGAAACCGAGGTCGAGACCCAGGTCCGAGACCGAGCTCGAGACCGAGGTCCGAGACCTAGACGCAGGTCGAGACCCAGACGCAGGTCGAGACCCAGGTCCGAGATCAAGACCCAGACCGAGGTGCGAGACCTAGACGCAGGTCGAGAACCAGACGCAGGTCCGAGATCGAGACCGAGACCCAGGTCCGAGACCGAGGTCGAGACCCAGGTCCGAGATCGAGACCCAGACCTAGGTCCGAGGTCGAGACCCAGACCTAGGTCCGAGATCGAATCCCAGGTCCGAGATCGAATCCCAGGTCCGAGAACGAGATGAAGACCCAGACCGAGATCGAGACCCAGACCGAGACCGAGACCAACCACAGACCCACAGACCCGCGCAGACCCCACAAGGGACCCCAGGGAGGGACGGGGGCGGCATTCTGGTTACCGCCCCCGTATTAGGGAGCAAACCCAGTACGGCAGGCGTACTGCCGGAGGAGGAGGAGGCGGAGGAGAAAGCGGAGGAAAGTTAGCCCTAAGGGTTCGGCGTTTCGGAGCGCTCTCGGGACACGCCAGCCGGCGTTGCGCGTGACTCAGCGGCTCGGGACCGAGACCGAGGTCCGAGACCGAGACCCAGGTCCGAGACCGAGACACTGACCGAGGTCCGAGATCGAGACCTAGACCCAGACCGAGATCGAGACCCAGACCCAAGTCCGAGATCGAATCCCAGGTCCGAGATCGAGACACTGACCGAGGTCCGGGACCGAGATGAAGACCCAGACCGACATCGAGACCCAGACCGAGACCGAGACCAACCACAGACCCACAGACCCGCGCAGACCCAGGGAGGGACGGGGGCGGCATTCTGGTTACCGCCCCCGTATTAGGGAGCAAACCCAGTAAAGCAGGCGTACTGCCGGAGGAAGCGGGGGCGGAGGAGGAGGAGGAGGAAAGTTAGCCCTAAGGGTTCTGCGTTCGGAGGGCCTTCGGGAAACGCCAGCCGGCGTTGCGCGTGACTCAGCGGCTCGGGACCGAGACCGAGGTCCGAGACCGAGACCGAGGTGCGAGACCGAGGTCGAGACCGAGCTCGAGACCGAGACCCAGGTCTGAGGTCGAGACCCGGGTCCGAGACCCAGACCCAGGTCCGATATTGAGACCTAGACCTAGGTCCGAGATCGAGACCCAAACCTAGGTCCGAGATCGAATCCCAGGTGCGAGACCCAGACCCAGACCCAGGTCCGAGACCGAGGTCCGAGACGCAGGTCGAGACCCAGACCCAGACGCAGGTCGAGACCCAGACCCAGACCCAGACCGAGACCCAGGTCCGAGTTCGAGACCCAGACCTAGGTCCGAGATCGAGACCCAGGTCCGAGATCGAGACCCAGACCTAGGTCCGAGATCGAGACCCAGGTCCGAGATCGAGACCCAAACCTAGGTCCGAGATCGAGACCCAGACCCAGGTCCGATATCGAGACCCAGGTCCGAGATCGAGGCCCAGACCAAGGTCCGAGATCGAGACCCAGACCCAGGTCCGAGATCGAGACCCAGACCCAGGTCCGAGACCGAGGTCCGAGACCCAGGTCTGAGGTCGAGGTCGAGACCGAGACCGAGGTCCGAGACCGAGACGCAGGTCGAGACCCAGGTCCAGACCTAGGTCCGAGATCGAGACCCAGACCCAGGTCCGAGATCGAGACCCAGACCCAGGTCCGAGATCGAGACCCAGACCTAGGTCCGAGATCGAGACTCAGGTCTGAGAACGAGACCGAGACCCAGGTCCGAGATCGAGACCAAGACCTAGGTCCGAGATCGAGACCCAGGACCGAGATCGAGACCCAGACCCAGGTCCGAGACCGAGGTCCGAGACCCAGGTCCGAGGTACGAGACACAGGTCGAGACCGAGGTCCGTGACCGAGACCACAGACCCCCGAAGACCCCACAAGGAACCAGGGAGGGCAGGGGGCGGCATTCTGGTAACCGCCCCCGTATTAGGGAGCAAACCCAGTACGGCAGGCGTACTGCCGGAGAAAGCGGGGGCAGAGGAGGAGGAGGAGGAGGAGGAAAGTTAGCCCTAAGGGTTCGGCGTTCGGAGGGCCCTAGGGACACGCCAGCCGGCGTTGCGCGTGACTCAGCGGCTCAGGACCGAGACCGAGGTCCAAGACCGAGACCGAGGTGCGAAAACGAGGTCGAGACCCAGGTCCGAGACCGAGGTCGAGACCCAGGTCCGAGACCGAGGTCCAAGACCGAGACCGAGGTGCGAAACCGAGGTCGAGACCCAGGTCCGAGACCGAGGTCTCTGACTGAGACCGAGGTCCGAGACCGAGGTCCGAGACCGAGGTCCGAGACCGAGACCCAGGTTCGAGACCGAGACCTAGACGCAGGTCGAGACCCAGACGCAAGTCGAGACCCAGGTCCGAGATCAAGACCCAGACCGAGGTGCGAGACCTAGACGCAGGTCGAGACCCAGACGCAGGTCCGAGATCGAGACCGAGACCCAGGTCCGAGACCGAGGTCGAGACCCAGGTCCGAGATCGAGACCCAGACATAGGTCCGAGGTCGAGACTCAGGTCCGAGATCGAGACCCAGACCAAGTTCCGAGACCGAGACCCAGGTCCGAGATCGAGATCGAGACCTAGACCTAGGTCCGAGATCGAGACCCAGGTCCGAGATCAAGACCCAAACCTAGGTCCGAGATCGAGACCGAGACCACAGACCCGCGCAGACCTCACAAGGGACCCCAAGGGGGGCAGGGGGCGGCATTCTGGTTACCGCCCCCGTATTAGGGAGCAAACCCTGTACGGCAGGCGTACTGCCGGAGGCAGCGGAGGCGGAGGCGGGGGAGCCATTTAGCCCTAAGAGTTCGGCGTTTGGGAGGGCCCTCGGGACACGCCAGCCGGCGATGCGCGTGACTCAGCGGCTCAGGACCGAGACCCAGGTCCGAGACCGAGACGCAGGTGCGAGACCGAGGTCGAGACCCAGGTCCGAGATCCGAGATCGAGACCGAGATCCAGGTCCGAGACCCAGACGCACGTCGAGACCGAGGTCCGTGACCGAGACCGAGGTCCGAGACCCAGGCCGAGATCGAGACCCATGTCCGTGACCGAGACCGAGGTCCGAGATCGAGACCCAGGTCCGAGATCGAGACCCAGGTCCGAGACCAAGGTCAGAGACCGAGGTCCGAGATCGAGACCGAGGTGCGAGACCGAGGTCCGAGGTCCACGTCCGAGACCGAGATCGAGACCGAGACCGAGGTCCGAGACCCAGACCGAGGTCCGAGACCGAGATCGAGACCGAGACCCAGGTCCGAGATCGAGACCCAGATCGAGATCGAGACCCAGGTCCGTGACCGAGACCGAGGTCCGAGACCCAGACCGAGATTGAGACCGAGGTCCGAGACCGAGAACCAGGTCCGAGACCGAGACCAACCACAGACCCATAGACCCGCGCAGACGTCACAAGGGACCCCAAGGGGGAGCAGGGGGCGGCATTCTGGTTACCGCCCCCGTATTAGAAAGCAAACCTAGTACGGCAGGCGTACTGCCGGAGGCGGAGGCGGAGGAGGAGGAGGAGGAGGAGGACAAGTTAGCCCTAAGGGTTCGGCGTTTCGGAGGGCCTTCGGGATACGCCAGCCGGCTTTGCGCGTGACTCAGCGGCTCGGGACCGAGACCGAGGTCCGAGACCGAGACCGAGGTGCGCGACCGAGGTCGAAACTCAGGTCCGAGACCAAGGTAAAGACCGAGACCCAGGTCCGAGATCGAGACCCAGGTCCGAGACCAAGGTCAAGACCGAGACCCAGGTCCGAGATCGAGACCCAGGTCCGAGACCAAGGTCCGTAACCGAGACCCAGGTCCGAGATCGAGACCGAGATCCAGACCTAGGTCCGAGATCGAATCCCAGGTCCGAGATCGAGACCGAGACCTAGGTCCGAGATCAATCCCGGGTCCGAGATCGAGACCCAGGTCCGAGGTCGAGACCGAGGTCACAGACCCACAGACCCGCGCAGACCTCACAGGGGACCCCAAGGGGGGCAGGGGGCGGCATTCTGGTTACCGCCCCCGTATTAGGGAGCAAACCCAGTAATGCAGGCGTACTGCCGGAGGAAGCGGGGGCGGAGGAGGAGGAGGAGGAAAGTTAGCCCTAAGGGGTCGGCGTTCGGAGGGCCTTCGGGAAACGCCAGCCGGCGTTGCGCGTGACTCAGCGGCTCGGGACCGAGACCGAGGTCCGAGACCGAGACCGAGGTGCGAGACCGAGGTCGAGACCGAGACCCAGGTCCGAGGTCGAGACCCGGGTCCGAGACCCAGACCCAGGTCCGATATCGAGACCTAGACCTAGGTCCGAGATCGAGACCCAAACCTAGGTCCGAGATCGAATCCCAGGTGCGAGACCCAGACCCAGACCCAGGTCCGAGACCGAGGTCCGAGACGCAGGTCGAGACCCAGACCCAGACGCAGGTCGAGACCCAGACCCAGACCCAGACCGAGACCCAGGTCCGAGTTCGAGACCCAGACCTAGGTCCGAGATCAAGACCCAGGTCCGATATCGAGACCCAGACCTAGGTCCGAGATCGAGACCCAGGTCCGAGATCGAGACCCAGACCTAGGTCCGAGATCGAGACCCAGACCCAGGTCCGATATCGAGACCCAGGTCCGAGATCGAGTCCCAGACCTAGGTCCGAGATCGAGACCCAGACCCAGGTCCGAGATCGAGACCCAGACCCAGGTCCGAGACCGAGGTCCGAGACCCAGGTCTGAGGTCGAGGTCGAGACCGAGACCGAGGTCCGAGACCGAGACGCAGGTCGAGACCCAGACGCAGGTCGAGACCCAGGTCCAGACCTAGGTCCGAGATCGAGACCCAGACCCAGGTCCGAGATCGAGACCCAGACCTAGGTCCGAGATCGAGACCCAGACCCAGGTCCGAGATCGAGACCTAGACCTAGGTCCGAGATCGAGACTCAGGTCTGAGAACGAGAGCGAGACCCAGGTCCGAGATCGAGACCCAGACCTAGGTCCGAGATCGAGACCCAGGACCGAGATCGAGACCCAGACCCAGGTCCGAGACCGAGGTCCGAGACCCAGGTCCGAGGTACGAGACACAGGTCGAGACCGAGGTCCGTGACCGAGACCACAGACCCCCGAAGACCCCACAAGGAACCAGGGAGGGCAGGGGGCGGCATTCTGGTAACCGCCCCCGTATTAGGGAGCAAACCCAGTACGGCAGGCGTACTGCCGGAGAAAGCGGGGGCAGAGGAGGAGGAGGAGGAGGAGGAAAGTTAGCCCTAAGGGTTCGGCGTTCGGAGGGCCCTAGGGACACGCCAGCCGGCGTTGCGCGTGACTCAGCGACTCAGGACCGAGACCGAGGTCCAAGACCGAGACCGAGGTGCGAAAACGAGGTCGAGACCCAGGTCCGAGACCGAGGTCGAGACCCAGGTCCGAGACCGAGGTCCAAGACCGAGACCGAGGTGCGAAACCGAGGTCGAGACCCAGGTCCGAGACCGAGGTCTCTGACTGAGACCGAGGTCCGAGACCGAGGTCCGAGACCGAGACCCAGGTTCGAGACCGAGACCTAGACGCAGGTCGAGACCCAGACGCAAGTCGAGACCCAGGTCCGAGATCAAGACCCAGACCGAGGTGCGAGACCTAGACGCAGGTCGAGACCCAGGCGCAGGCCCGAGATCGAGACCGAGACGCAGGTGCGAGACCGAGGTCGAGACCCAGGTCCGAGATCCGAGATCGAGACCGAGATCCAGGTCCGAGACCCAGACGCACGTCGAGACCGAGGTCCGTGACCGAGACCGAGGTCCGAGACCCAGACCGAGATCGAGACCCATGTCCGTGACCGAGACCGAGGTCCGAGATCGAGACCCAGGTCCGAGATCGAGACCCAGGTCCGAGACCAAGGTCAGAGACCGAGGTCCGAGATCGAGACCGAGGTGCGAGACCGAGGTCCGAGGTCCACGTCCGAGACCGAGATCGAGACCAAGACCGAGGTCCGAGACCCAGACCGAGGTCCGAGACCGAGATCGAGACCGAGACCCAGGTCCGAGATCGAGACCCAGATCGAGATCGAGACCCAGGTCCGTGACCGAGACCGAGGTCCGAGACCCAGACCGAGATTGAAACCGAGGTCCGAGACCGAGAACCAGGTCCGAGACCGAGACCAACCACAGACCCATAGACCCGCGCAGACGTCACAAGGGACCCCAAGGGGGGGCAGGGGGCGGCATTCTGGTTACCGCCCCCGTATTAGGGAGCAAACCCAGTACGGCAGGCGTACTGCCGGAGGCGGAGGCGGAGGAGGAGGAGGAGGAGGAGGAGGACAAGTTAGCCCTAAGGGTTCGGCGTTTCGGAGGGCCTTCGGGATACGCCAGCCGGCGTTGCGCGTGACTCAGCGGCTCGGGACCGAGACCGAGGTCCGAGACCGAGACCGAGGTGCACGACCGAGGTCGAAACTCAGGTCCGAGACCAAGGTCAAGACCGAGACCCAGGTCCGAGATCGAGACCCAGGTCCGAGACCAAGGTCAAGACCGAGACCCAGGTCCGAGACCAAGGTCCGTAACCGAGACCCAGGTCCGAGATCGAGACCGAGATCCTGACCCAGGTCCGAGACCGAGAACCAGGTCCGTGATCGAGACCCACACCTAGGTCCGAGATTGAATCCCAGGTCCGAGATCGAGACCGAGACCTAGGTCCGAGATCGAATCCCGGGTCCGAGATCGAGACCTAGGTCCGAGGTAGAGACCGAGGTCACAGACCCACAGACCCGCGCAGACCTCACAGGGGACCCCAAGGGGGGCAGGGGGCGGCATTCTGGTTACCGCCCCCGTATTAGGGAGCAAACCCAGTACGGCAGGCGTACTGCCGGCGGAGGAGGAGGCGGAGGAGGAGGAGGAGGAAAGTTAGCCCTAAGGGTTCGGCGTTCGGAGCGCTCTCGGGACACGCCAGCCGGCGTTGCGCGTGACTCAGCGGCTCGGGACCGAGACCGAGGTCCGAGACCGAGACCCAGGTCCGAGACCGAGACACTGACCGAGGTCCGAGATCGAGACCTAGACACAGACCGAGATCGAGACCCAGACCCAAGTCCGAGATCGAATCCCAGGTCCTAAATCGAGACACTGACCGAGGTCCGAGACCGAGATGAAGACCCAGACCGAAATCGAGACCCAGACCGAGACCGAGACCAACCACAGACCCACAGACCTGCGCAGACCCAGGGAGGGACGGGGGCGGCATTCTGGTTACCGCCCCCGTATTAGGGAGCAAACCCAGTACGGCAGGCGTACTGCCGGAGGAGGAGGCGGAGGAGGAGGAGGAAAGTTAGCCCTAAGGGTTCGGCGTTCGGAGGGCCCTAGGGACACGCCAGCTGGCGATGCGCGTGACTCAGCGGCTCAGGACCGAGACCGAGGTCCAAGACCGAGACAGAGGTGCGAAACCGAGGTCGAGACCCAGGTCCGAGACCGAGCTCGAGACCGAGGTCCGAGACCTAGACGCAGGTCGAGACCCAGACGCAGGCCGAGACCCAGGTCCAAGATCAAGACCCAGACCGAGGTGCGAGACCTAGACGCAGGTCGAGACCCAGACGCAGGTCCGAGATCGAGACTGAGACCCAGGTCCGAGACCGAGGTCGAGACCCAGGTCCGAGATCGAGACCCAGACATAGGTCCGAGGTCGAGACCCAGGTCCGAGATCGAGACCCAGACCTAGGTCCGAGACCGAGACCAGGGTTGTCCAAACGGACCCCAGGAGTTGCTTCTTGGGACGCACCCAAATGGGTAGGTTGCGTCCAGGGACGCAGCCAATTTCGTAGGTTGCGTCCTGGGACGCAGTAAAGTTTGAAGGTTTGCGTCCCAAAAAATCCTCTTTCCCCCTCCCACAGCAACAGCAGCTTGAATATCGTCCACTACTTCGTCCCACTGCTTCTCACTTTTTCTCTAATTCTTGATGCTCCCCTGCGTCCACTGCCTTCTCATTTTTTCCAGGCTTGATGGCGTCCCAGCACAGCAGCACAGCAGCAGCTGGCGTGGAACAAAAAAATATCAGCCTTCGCTGCTTGTCGGAGCATTGGCGTGCCGCTAGATTGCATTTTGACGGTTCGAATATTTTTGGAGAGATCGACCATGAATAAATCGATCACGTCAAAAATTATAGGCTTTAGACTAGGGTGCTGTTTGAACCCCGCTCATCCACTCAGAGCCTGGGGGCATGTAGGGGATTTTTAGGTTCGAGTCCATTCAAATTATGTGGCTGAGAGAGTCCTTTGCGTCCTGCAACCGACCCACTGAGACACTCCTCGAGTCCGGACCGCAGATCAGACGCAATTTGGGCGCATTGGGACGCTGAGAACGCAGGGTAATGAAGTGGATGCAAACCAACTACGCTTCCAAAAAAACCTGCGTCCCGGACGCAACCATCTATGAGGCTGCGTCCGGACGCAACCGACCCTCCATGTTTGCGTCCTGTACGCAACGGCCCTGCCCCATGTGTGCGTCCTGGGAGCGGACGTGCGTCTTGACTATATACCCGGTCGAGACCAAGACCTAGTTCCGAGATCGAATCCCAGGTCCGAGATAGAGAAACTGACCGAGGTCCGAGACCGAGATGAAGACCCAGACCGAGATCGAGACCCAGACTCACCTGATTTCAATAATGCTAAAAAACAATGTAACTACGTAAATAACAAATATCCGATGTACCACCACATACAGGTGTATAAAGCAAACCAACCCAGATTGGTACGCTGTTCAGACTATCATCCTACACATCAACCAGAGGGTTTCTTTTACAACTACTTGTTGCTCAAGATATCGTTCCGTGCTGAAAGTGAACTGCTATCTAACGCCAACCCTGACAGCAGCTACTTGACTGAATGCATGCTCAAGTCTACTCAACACTGAAAGGTAAGAAGAAACAAAATGGATTGCTAGAGTCCATCCTATTATTTGTGTTTCATTATTCTTGCAGCATATGTTTCCATACTCCATAGTACACTAAACGGCGTCTGTAAAAAGTTAAAATCAACTGTCCACTATCTAAAGGCCACAGCAACATTGTAATCTTCACACAGGCCCATAATTGCCTTCAACACAATTTAACGATAACACGTTATTGATCACACAGCACACAGACTAGGGGGCACGCTTTCATCGAAGATGCATCCGATGTTATAGCCTCCATGCTATTGTACATGCCACGCCATAACTCTTACTACCTTAAGCTGATGCACATACGCTGAATATTGTTTATGTCGCTACTCTTTTATACTGACCTATCTTGGCAACAATCGCGTAATAATCCTAACCATTATGAATTTAATGATGAAGTAGCTTATAGACTGTGACACAAACTACGATCACTATATTATTATCCACAGCATCTATTCCACAAAATCATGCTTTTGCCCTCTTCTCAGCTCCTAAAGCATAAACTTTGCTGCACACTGCATTTAACAATAAGCCATGAAGCCACTTCTCTCAATAATTCTCCACCCATCATTCATTCAATCAGGGTCACAGTTCATACGTGCACCCTAAATCCTTTCCCCTCCTCATCAAGTTATCATCATCGGCAGCACATTCCATTCATCGTCTGAACATCACCTTCTTCTTCAACTCCTCATACCAGTAACCCAAGATTATACCGCAAAGCTTAACTAAGAGCTATTACCATGAGTTTCAATCACGATAAACAACAAACATGTTCTGCACACGGCTGGAGACATCTTGAGGAGTACTGCAACTATCACCTATACGAAGACTTTGGACAAGGGTTATGCTCGTTGGACGCAGTTCTCCTACAAACATTGACAGTAGGGCTGGGCCATTCGCTGACATCCGTCTGAAGATTCTCAAGATGCATGCGCTTCCCAATGGCAGTCGCTCTGGGGTGGTCAACTGTGGGGGGGGAGGGAGGGGGGGGGGGGGGCACGGAGGGGGGGGGGGGAGGGGGGAAGGGGGGGGGGGGGCGGCTTATCAAGGTGTGCAGGCGCTTATACGGACGCTTGATTTCCCCTTCGTCCCTACTCCTTGACCCCTCGCCTATCCGTACAACCTATGCTACTGAATTTTGCTGATCAGATCTATTACGGCCTTACTAAAGAGCAACAGATGATCTGTCCCCTCAACTTCTGACTACAAAAAAACAGGCTTGTCTCAGTAGTCAGTGGGCATGGGAGGTTCCGGCAAAACCTATCCTTCTTATACAAAAGCTGGCGTTGCTCAGTCCTGCCAATTACGCCATCTGGAACAAGGGTCCAGCCTAGGAAGGAGCAACTACGTGGGAGGCGTGGCAGGCAGTACGCCTCTATCACGGTAATGATAGTGACTGCACAGCACGTGTTTCCATAGTCCCGTCCGTGGACAGAGGCTATGCCCCATAGCCCTACCCATCCTTCTCTCTGACACTAGAATCCAATGACGTCATTATGATTGACGAGATTTCGTGAATGACCGTCATGAACCTCAACTCCATCATCTACAGGCTCATGGGGCATGTCAACTACTGTCGCACATGGAAACGGCAGCTCGCAAACCCTTTTGGGAAGTCAACAGCAACCTTATCATCCGTTGGTGACTTTGGGCTCAGGTACGCAAAACTCTCGTCTATCTCGCACTATAATACACAACGTATCTCTAGTTTTATGTGTAAGTTTTATTATATGCTTAATTAGATGCTTACCCACATGCTTTTTTCTGAAAAACATATAATTTACTGATCACTATATACAAAGCATATTGTTTGACTATACCCTCACTAATTCTTAACTCAAAACTCAAACTTTCGCAGAGGTACCTTTGGGGGCAGGCGGCGGGGCCGGGAGGGCCCGTGATGGTCCTGCGAAAAGGATAAACGGCCATGATGCTGTTGCCGCATGACACAGGTGGCAGCGAAAGTCCATCCATTGGTTCCCAATCTTTGTCTTCACCGTCTTACCTTATCCCTTGAACACACAAAGCCCCAGACTACTTCTGTTTCCCTACAGCATATCAGAGAAGAGAACCTACACAGACGCACATCGACCAAGTTCTCACCAAGATATGGACAGGGGGGGGTACCACAAGGTGAGTGCATGGGGTGATAGATGAAGCACTGTAAGAGACCAGCCATCTTAGCTACACCAGAAACAAGTGCAGGCAGTAGCAACATGGGGGGGGTTCGGGGCCATCCAGGGGCGACAAGCGTTTCCAATTTTCCGCCAGCTCACAGCCATTGTACAACATCCAACCTAGCCTCAGCCCCTCTTTTTCGACACGCGTCACGGGGTGGGGGCCAAGGAGCCAAGCGCGCTGGTGGGTGGCAGGGTGACATGAGCAAGTTTCCGTCTCTTTTA
This sequence comes from Chlamydomonas sp. ICE-L, assembly GCA_013435795.1. Taxonomy (NCBI): domain Eukaryota; kingdom Viridiplantae; phylum Chlorophyta; class Chlorophyceae; order Chlamydomonadales; family Chlamydomonadaceae; genus Chlamydomonas; species Chlamydomonas sp. ICE-L. Next base: position 84,990 of record JACBWV010000552.1, on the reverse strand, counting down.
CTTCAAGCAAGCAGTGGGGCATGCGTGTCCCTGTTAGCACTCTACATGGATGCTCTCCCAAACAGTGACAACGCATGCACCAGTCCGTGTGCCTACCCGAGTCCGGTGACCAACAGGCTCATCACGCAACTACAATGCAGACGAAACAGGACACCCAGCCACACATTCAGGTCGGGGGTCCTCAATCGTTGTTCGCCTGATCAAAGATGGCACATATCACCGGGGCGACGGGGGACGGGCGGGGGGGTTGGTCACGGGGGGGTCTGGTGACGTGGGGTACAGGGTGCCACATGCACGTGGGACTGGTCATGGATGGCAATTACTGTACACGACGGTGTTCCCTTCCCTTTATACGCACTGCCTTCCGTCTCTGTCTGACCGGGGTGGGGGTCCCGGGGGGGTTAAAGCACAAGTCTGAAGATCAACCTGGCCTGAAAAGCTGGATTGTGAGGAGACAGGACCAAGCTTCCATCGATACCGGAATAAGAGGGGCTCATAGAGGGTCCTGAGTTAATAATCACCAGCAACATCATGCTTGGAGAAAGGAGTCAGCCAATGTGAGGGCTCTTGGAACCGTCGGTTGAGACATTACCCTTGACGACGGGACGATGACGCATCCGATGCCTTTCACGATAAGTTACGATCACAGGCAAGCAGCAGGGGGGGACGCGTGTAGGCACGAACGGTACGGGGGGTTTTGTGTGGCTGCACTTACATATAATCACACCAAGCACTCAAAAAAGGTCACGCAGATCAACAATACCCCTATATGTCAGGCGCGGGTGGGGGGGTGCTCAGGTGAGGGTACTAACCTCTAGTGACCATGATCAGGACGAGTAGTGCCCGTTCGCTAGTATCGGGGCATTTTGTCCTGCTTTTTCTCTCTGGGGGTTGTTTGGAGTGCACATTACCACCGGTACAGTGTGTACTTAAATTGCCTTCCTTGTTTGTTGTGCCTCGTTTTATAGCGTTGATTTGCTGTCCTCGTGCTGGGGGGTCAGACTAATAAAACCGGTCCCGGGCCTTTTAGGAGCAAATGGGATAGGTACGCGGTGTGTCCACATTATAACAGAAGTGCGATGTGGGGGGGGACGTAAAGTTAATAACAAAATGTACATTTTTTGCCTCTCATACAGGTACATCAGGTCCATTCCCTCGCATGCTGCGTACGCAATAACAGGACACAATGCTCAGAAACAGGCGTTAACGCTCACATGCCCCACAATCGTCCACATGCTGTCTGCCTTACACCAGGCAACTGGCTGTACTTATGTTTAGTCTAGAAGTCGCCAGTCGACAACGTCTGCGGGCTCGTCGGCGACCGTTTTACACCAGAACTTATTTGTTCCCATTGCCCTTCGCCTAGAAACAAAAAATGAGATGGTCTTGGCAACTGTCGATGCATCTCCCTGCCTGGTTGATCTACATGGGTTCCAATTTCTACACACTGCTCTAGTTAACATTTGACATCACATGTAACAACTTCTAAGCAGTTGCCTTACTTAGTTAGTTTCATTTGATCACATCTAATAACTCCTGGACAGCTCTCCTGTCTGTTTTATTTCATCTGATCACATGTATCAACTTCCAGGCAGCTCCTTTGCCTAGCTGGTTTCATTCGATCACATGCAACAACTTCTACGCAGCTTCCTTTGCCTAACTGATTTTATTTGATCGCATGTATCAACTTCCAGGCAGCTCCTCTGCCTAGTTGATTTTATTTGATTACATGTAACAACTTCTGAGGAGCTCCTCTGCCTAGCTGATTCCATCTGATCATATATAGCAACTTCTAGACAGCTTTCTTGCCTACCTACTTTCATTTGATCACATGTAACAGCTTCTAGGAGTTTTCCACTGACCCTGCCACTGTCTCTGATCAACATGCAACAACTTCTAGACGCCCCTTACTCGATTACATATATAACAACATTCGAGACATCTACCTTACTCACCCGATTTTTTTGCTATAAGGTATTACATTGTTGTAGGCATATCCCTAATTGACCATTGTTATGTATAGCTATCAGTAAATATTAATATCCTTGCTGATTGTAACAAATAATATTCCTCTTTGCAATAATTAACCCTTATCCCTACCTAATTAATATTTTGTCACATGTAATAACTTTGTAGCCCATACCCCGTTTAGAGTAATTTCATCTCATCAAATCCGTCACTTTCTATTATCACTGCCTTACTCATTATATAAGGTTGAAATCATAATCCATCGTAAATGCCAATTAGGTCACTTCGGGTATCCAGGTATTCAAGTAAATGCCAGAGTACTCTCTCAGGTACCCAGGTACCTTACTGACCCTAGATACTTTGTCAACATACTAGAGGCAACCTCCCCATCGCCACTGTCGTTGTTTCATGGGTCTTCGTCTGGATCTCGGTCTCCGTCTCAGTCTCGTCCTGGTATCGATCTGTTGTCTTCAGTCTCGATCTGGGTCTCCTTGTCTGATTACTCGATTCAGTCTGGGTCTTAGTCTTCTGGATCTCAAACCTTCCATAGGCGTCTACATCTGGTCAAGTGGGCATGGAACAACTATCTCGCTGCTGCCTTCCAGCAAGTCATTTACAGTAACTGCCAGCGTGACATCGTGCCCCATGTGGGATGGGCGCGTCGTGGTAGAGGCTGCCAAATCCCTAGAGGGGTGTAACGTTGGTTCTCTTCTCCTCTTCCTCCCCTCCAGTGTGAGCAATGTAACCTTGGTGTATCTGCTTAGTGAGGCGGTAACAAACTAAAACTCAGTAACACTGACTGCGCTATCTCCATAAAAACAAGCTCCTATCCTCATCGTTCGATATAGTAACATGAGCCTTTGTTTCTGCCGATCTTAATATAGTTCGATATATGGTGCTGACTGCCTTCTTCGGCTTCATGCGTCCTAGGGTGTGCCCTGGCGATTGGCGAGCTCGAAGGGCAGGCGGGCCATGGGGGCAAGGGGCCTTTCCACACACATTTGGATACATCCAGTCAATCGTAAATGGCCAGTAGGTAGGCCAAGGAGCCAATAAAATGCCAGTAATACTCAGGTACCGCAGGTACCGGCTACGTGACGTAGGGGACTCTGCAGCAAACAACTACAACCCAGTAAAGCGAAACATACTGCATAATGCAAGGTGTGTAAGCGGAATGGCTAAGGGTCGGGCAGTCACATTTGTGTGTTACCGCAAATGTCCAACACAACTCACTTACTGCTTAGAAGAACAAGGGTAGAAGAAACTAAAGAAGACGAACGAAACAAACCGAAGAATTCAAACCTTCGGCACGCGCCTTCAAGCGACCCAGAGTACAAGTCGGCCCGAGGCAGGGGCGCGGCAATACTTTTACCCCGAGCCCCCGGTATTAGGAGCAAACCCAGTACAGACAGCAGGCTTACTGCCGGCGGAGGAGCACCAGCGGAGGAGGACAGTTAGCCCTAAGGTTCGGCGTTTCGGAGGGCCCTCAGGGAAACGCCAGCCGGCGGATGCGCTTGATCAGCGGCCTCGGGACCGAGACCGAGTCCGAGACCGAGAATCAACCATGATACGAGGTTGCACGACGACCCACGACCGATTGACCCAGGTCCTTTGAGGAATCGATGACAACCAGATGCCGAGATCGAGAACAAGGTCTCCGAGATCGATCCCAGGTCCGAAATCCGAGTACCCAGGTTCTCGAGATCGAGACCCAGTCCGTGATCGAGAACCACATAACCTAGGTCCGATCCGACCTCCGTCTAGTCCGAGATCGACAACCCAGGTCCGAGATCGAGACCGACCTAGGTCCGAGATCGAGACCTCCAGACCGTCGGTACCTAGACCTAGGTCCGAGATCGATACCGAGGTCTATATAGCTTCCGAGATTCGAAGACCGAGGTCTAGGTCCCGAGACCGCGACCGATGTCCGAGACCGAGACCCCAGACCCCGGTCCGCGCCTAAACCGAGACCAGAGACCCCGGTCTGTTATCGGATTGAAGACACCCAGACATTCCGAGATCGAGACCCCGTCCGAGATCGCATCGCAGTCCAAATCGAGACCCAGGTCCGAATCGAGACCTCAGGTCCGTGATCGAGACCCTACCTAGTTCGAAATAATCGACTTCCCAGGTCTATTTCCGAGATCGACACCCAGTTCGAGATGAGCCCCAGACCTATGTCCCGAGATCGAGATACCCCAGACCTGAGAACCCACCCCAGGTCCGAGAATCGAGACCCAGATCGAAGACCTATGCCTGGTCCGAGATCGAGAACCGAGGTCTAGGTCCAAGCCGAGACCGAGACCCAGAACCAGGGTCCGAGACCTAACCAACCAGCCCCCAGGTACTCGAGACCGAATGACGACCGCAAATCGAGAACCCAAGACCCATGTCCGAGACCGAGAACCAACCTACAAACCCACAGACTCCCGCTCAGTACCTCAACAACAGGGACCCCAAGGGGGCAAGGGGGCTCACGCATTCTGTTTATCCTGTCCCTGTTGCCTCCCCGTATTTAGGAGCAAACCCAGTACGGCGGCGTACGGCCGCTGGAAGCGAGGCGGAGGCTGACCAAAGCACCGGAAGGCACAAGCTCGAGGAGCGAGGAGTGCACCAAGTTTTAACCTTAAGGGTTTCTCGGTTTCAGGGAGTATCAATCGCCACCCGGCATATCCGCGTATAACCTCGGAGACTCCTGTTCTTCGATGTGTGCCTTGCTTAATTCTTCCAGAACGGCTACCTTATCGGAAGAATCTTCGCATAATCCAACGTGATATAATGTTAAAAATCTAAAATCTCCCTTTGTCCGCAGAGTTCACTAACGCATAGTCGATGCCTACGGTTTGTTCGTTTTAATGTGGCCCATATGTCGTATGACCGACGTATCCGTTGTTCATTTGAGGGTTGTGCGCAGCTCGCTGGGGACTGCCTCAACCACTCATCATTTACAACACACAAGCCATGGTTTTGGTGTGCGGCACATTGTCCCTATTCACACTTGAAGCCCCTGTCCATAATCATCATTTGTGCCAGCGCCTTCAGGTAACAGCGTCCCCCCAAAATACAAAAAACAGGATTGTCACAGGAGGACAGCGTACACAAAGCAGCGCAGGTTAGCTGTCGTAGCCTTCCATCCAGCCCACAATCATGCAGACAGTCCGGACAGAGCAGCGCCGGCAAGTTGGCTGGCGAGCCTGCCAATCCAGCCCACATCGCTCAGGACAAGCGGAGACGACCAGCGCGTAGGGTGGGCTGGCGAGCCTGCCAATCCAGCCCACAATCGCTCCAGGACAGCGGATGAAGCAGCGCGTAGGTTGGCTGGCGAGCCTGCCAATCCAGCCCACAATCGCTCTAGGACAGCAGATAGAGCACGCGCATGTTGCTGGCGACCTGCCAATCCCGCCTAGACCACTCCAGGACAGCGTATGAAAGCAAGCGCGTAAGGTTGGCTGGCGAGCCTGCAATCATCTATGATCGCTCCAGGACAAAAGCGGATGAATCAACAGCGCGTAGGTTAGTCTGCGAGCCTGCCCAATCCAGCCCACAAACCGCTCTTCTCACTGGACAGCGTGATGAAGCAACGCTGCCGAATGTTGGCTGTCGAGCCCCATGACTAATCCAGCTCACAACCTCTCGAGGACAACGGATGGAGCAGTGCTTAGGTTGGCTGGCGAGCCTGCCAATCCAATCTATTGACCTCTCAGGACAGTGGAGAGAGTAGTGGAGGGAGTAGTGCATACATTGGAGTGCCCCAGACAATTGAGCGCTGCCACATTTCTTGAGCACGTCGGGTCGTGGAATCGGCTTCCTCGAATGCTATCTTCATTCGCCAGCAGATGTGCCAAATTCTTTGACAGTATGGTATGTTGTGCAATATGAGGAGCATGCCATTTGGGAGGGCCTCCATCTTTCCATGAGTACAAAAGTGTGCCTCCAGATGTGCGGACGCCTCCACCTTATGCTTTGTCTTTCATTTACATGGAGAGCAAAACTGTGGACAGTGATGGTAACTGGTGGCTATGCCCTGCGTGTGTCAGCGACAGAAGGAAACATGTTGAGTATGTCATCTTTTATGAGCCTGCCTACGTGACAGCTCTCTTGTCTACTGAGCCAGAGGATCTTCTTCGGTTGTCAGTGATAGATGTTCATGTATCTTTCAGCAAAAGATGGATGGGCTTTACAACAGGATCTCTGGAGAAGATGCCGATGATCAATGCACCTGTCGTCTCTTGAGGAAAGGATGGGGAAAGCACACCTGAGTCGTTGCAGCTGCTGCTTCAGTACAATTTGAGTACAAATCCCTTGCTTCAAGCGTACACGACGATGATGGAACGACCAGGTATGTAGGAAAACAATAACCTATCATAAACATTTTATCTTTAGCTAACGTGTAATATAGTATAGTATAATTTATCTGATCATGCAAGTACTTTTTTGCACAGCTTTCTTGTCTGATTGATTTTATTTCGTTATAAATAGCAGCTTCTAGGTAACTTGCTTTGTTTTGCCAATTTCATCAGATCACATGTGGCAATGTCTAGGCAGCTTTGGTGCCTGAGTGATTTCATCTGATCACAATTAGTAACTTCTATGTAGCTTCTCTGTTTAACTGATTTTATTTAATGGTATTTATAAGCTTTTAGCTTCTAGGTAGCTTCTCTTCCTGAATAATTTCATTTGATTGCATAAAGTAGCTTCTACGCAGCTTCCCTATCTGGCTGGTTTCATTTAATTATAAATAGCAGTGTCTGAGTGATTTCATCTGATCATATACAATAGCTTCTACGCAGCTTCACTGTCTAAATGATTTTATTTATGATATATAGTAGCTTCTAAGCAATTTTTTTGCACAGCTTCCTTGTCTGGTTGATTTTATTTTGTTATAAATAGCAGCTTCTGGGTAGCTTGCTTTGTTTATCCAATTTCATCTGATCGCATAAAGTTGCTTCTACGCAGCTTCACTGTCTGGCTGGTTTCATTTAATAATAAATAGTAGCTTCTAGGTAGTTTCCTTTGTTTGGCATTTCCATTCATCTCATCACATGTGTCAATGTCTAAGCAACTCTGGTACCTGAGTGATTTCATCATCTGATTACAGTTAGTAACTTCTATGTACCTTCTCTGTTTAACTGATTTATTTAATAGTATTTAGAAGCTTTTAGGTAGCTTCTCTATCTGAATAGTTTTCATCTGATCGCATAAAGTTGCTTCTACGCAGCTTCCCTGTCCTAGGGATTTCTGGGGATTTCTGGGGATTTCCCTTGTCTAAATAAGTTCATCTGATCGTGTCTATTACCTTTTGCGTAGCTTCCTGTACAGCTGGTTTTATTTAATTACATATAACATTTTTTACGCCGCTCCTCTTGTCTAGTTGATTTTGTCAAACCACGTATGATTATTTATGCAGATAGTTTAAAAAACATGTACAAATTCTGTTTTGCTAAAATAAATAAAAATGTATAAGCTATAATGTTTTACCACTTCTACTTATAATCCATTTTCTTCTTTTTTCTTCAGGCATAAACGGTGTCCCAGTACTACCACAAAGTGCTATTCAGCACATAGTACAACGGCACATTGCGCGTGGACCTACAGCTATGCAGCAACAAAACCCCATTCCAAGAATCATGAGCATCGTCGTCGATGTTGAGCCAATACAGGTGCTAAGTCAGCGACAATCGGGCGTCTATGTTGGAGGCAGCATTCAGCTTCGAAACACTCTATAAACAAAATCTGTGTATATGAGACCAGATGGCACTGCACTTCTGCAAAGTGACAAGTTGATCAGTATGGAGTCAGCTCTGCTACCTTATATGTTTCCCTATGGCACAGGGTCATATGTAACTCCTTCAAAAACATTCACGTTTCCAGACTACCTTCGTTTCCGGATGAAGACTCTGTTTTCACCCTAGACACTGGTGAAACCATACCTCTTGCTCATGTACCAAGTGCGACAGGTCAGTTTATACTCTAACTTTAAATGGGGGGCTTGTTCATGGCCATTGGTATAGGGGTAGAGGTCATGTTTAGTAGTGTAGTTTGAGTTTTCGCTTTACATAAATTAAAATTATCATCATCAACAACAGCAGCAAGATTCATGGAAGTGTGGCCTAGTTCCCAATTATTGTGGTTTAGCCATGCGTCATTGGACTACACTAGTTATGGGAATGTGGCCCTGGATGTTCATATAAGGACCTTAGGCACATACTTACTTTGTTCATTCGACTTGTTGTACAGCCGTATACTACTTTGTACTGATATGAGGATCATAAAAACTGTCTTATACTGGTAGAAGAACCTTGGGCACATACTTGCTTTAGTTCTTATGCTTGTTGTACAGCCCTATACTGCCTTATACTGATAGAAGAACCTTGGACGCATACCTACTTGATTCATTTTACTTGTTGTACAGTCTTGTACTGCTTTGTATTGATAAAAAAGCCTTGCGTATACCTACTTTATTCATTATGCTTGTTGTACAGCCTTGAACTGCCTTATATTGATACAAGGACCTTGGGCATATACCCACTTGATTCATTTTACTGTACTACCTTATACTCATAGAAGAACCTTGAGCGCATACCTACTTGGTTCGTTTTACTTGTTGTAAAGCCTTGTACCGCCTTGTACTGATACAAGAGCTTTACATGTACCTACTTTATTCATTGTGCTTGTTGTACAGCCTTGAACTGCCTTATATTGATACAAGGACCTTGGGCACATACCCACTTGATTCATTTTACTGTACTACCTTATACTGATAGAAGAACTTTGGGCACATACCTACTTGGTTTGTTTTACTTGTTGTAAAGCCTTGTACCGCCTTGTACTGATACAAGAGTCTTGGGCGCATACTTGCTTTGTTCCTTATACTTATTGTACAGCCTTGTACTGCTTTGTACTGATACGAGGAACTTAAAAGCACACCTGCTTTAAATCTTATGCTTGTTGTACAGCCCTGCACTGCCTTATACTGATAGAAGAACTTTGGACGCATACCTACTTGATTCATTTTACTTGTTGTCCAGTCTTGTACTGCCTTGTATTGATACAAAAGCCTTGCGTATACCTACTTTATTCATTATGCTTGTTGTACAGCCTTGAACTACCTTATACTGATAGAAGAACTTTGGGCGCATACCTACTTGGTTTGTTTTACTTGTAGTAAAGCCTTGTACCGCCTTGTACTGATACAAGAACCTTGGACGCATACCTACTTGGTTTGTTTACTTGTTGTAAAGCCTTGTACCCGCCTTGTACTGATACAAGAACCTTGGGTGCATACCTACTTGGTTCGTTTTACTTGTTGTAATGCCTTGTACCGCCTTGTACTGATACAAGAGCCTTGGGCGCATACTTGCTTTGTTCCTTATACTTATTGTACAGCCTTTTACTGCTTTGTACTGATACGAGGAACTTAGAAGCACACCTGCTTTGAATCTTATGCTTGTTGTACAGCCCTGTACTGCCTTATACTGATAGAAGAACCCTGGACGCATACCTACTTGATTCATTTTACTTGTTGTACAGTCTTGAACTGCCTTGTATTGATACAAAAGCCTTGCGTATACCTACTTATTCATTATGCTTGTTGTACAGCCTTGAACTACCTTATACTGATAGAAGAACTTTGGGCACATACCTACTTGGTTTGTTTTTACTTGTTGTAAAGCCTTGTACCGCCTTGTACTGATACAAGAGCCTTGGGCGCATACTTGCTTTGTTCCTTATACTTATTGTTCAGCCTTGTACTGCTTTGTACTGATACAAGGAACTTAGAAGCACACCTGCTTTAAATCTTATGCTTGTTGTACAGCCCTGTACTGCCTTATACTGATAGAAGAACCTTGGACGCATACCTACTTGATTCATTTTACTTGTTGTACAGTCTTGTACTGCCTTGTACTGATACAAGAGCCTTGGGCGCATACTTGCTTTGTTCCTTATACTTATTGTACAGCCTTGTACTGCTTTGTACTGATACGAGGAACTTAGAAGCACACCTGCTTTGAATCTTATGCTTGTTGTACAGCCCTGTACTGCCTTATACTGATAGAAGAACCTTGGACGCATACCTACTTGATTCATTTTACTTGTTGTACAGTCTTGTACTGCCTTGTATTGATACAAAAGCCTTGCGTATACCTACTTTATTCATTATGCTTGTTGTACAGCCTTGAACTACCTTATACTGATAGAAGAACTTTGGGCACATACCTACTTGGTTTGTTTTACTTGTTGTAAAGCCTTGTACCGCCTTGTACTGATACAAGAGCCTTGGGCGCATACTTGCTTTGTTCCTTATACTTATTGTACAGCCTTGTACTGCTTTGTACTGATACAAGGAACTTAGAAGCACACCTGCTTTAAATCTTATGCTTGTTGTACAGCCCTGTACTGCCTTATACTGATAGAAGAACCTTGGACGCATACCTACTTGATTCATTTTACTTGTTGTACAGTCTTGTACTGCCTTGTACTGATACAAGAGCCTTGGGCGCATACTTGCTTTGTTCCTTATACTTATTGTACAGCCTTGTACTGCTTTGTACTGATACGAGGAACTTAGAAGCACACCTGCTTTGAATCTTATGCTTGTTGTACAGCCCTGTACTGCCTTATACTGATAGAAGAACTTGGACGCATACCTACTTGATTCATTTTACTTGTTGTACAGTCTTGTACTGCCTTGTATTGATACAAAAGCCTTGCGTATACCTACTTTATTCATTATGCTTGTTGTACAGCCTTGAACTACCTTATACTGATAGAAGAACTTTGGGCACATACCTACTTGGTTTGTTTTACTTGTTGTAAAGCCTTGTACCGCCTTGTACTGATACAAGAGCCTTGGGCGCATACTTGCTTTGTTCCTTATACTTATTGTACAGCCTTGTACTGCTTTGTACTGATACAAGGAACTTAGAAGCACACCTGCTTTAAATCTTATGCTTGTTGTACAGCCCTGTACTGCCTTATACTGATAGAAGAACTTGGACGCATACCTACTTGATTCATTTTACTTGTTGTACAGTCTTGTACTGCCTTGTATTGATACAAAAGCCTTGCGTATACCTACTTTATTCATTATGCTTGTTGTACAGCCTTGAACTACCTTATGCTGATAGAAGAACTTTGGGCACATACCTACTTGGTTTGTTTTACTTGTTGTAAAGCCTTGTACCGCCTTGTACTGATACAAGAGCCTTGGGCGCATACTTGCTTTGTTCCTTATACTTATTGTACAGCCTTGTACTGCTTTGTACTGATACAAGGAACTTAGAAGCACACCTGCTTTAAATCTTATGCTTGTTGTACAGCCCTGCACTGCCTTATACTGATAGAAGAACTTTGGACGCATACCTACTTGATTCATTTTACTTGTTGTCCAGTCTTGTACTGCCTTGTATTGATACAAAAGCCTTGCGTATACCTACTTTATTCATTATGCTTGTTGTACAGCCTTGAACTACCTTATACTGATAGAAGAACTTTGGGCGCATACCTACTTGGTTTGTTTTACTTGTAGTAAAGCCTTGTACCGCCTTGTACTGATACAAGAACCTTGGACGCATACCTACTTGGTTTGTTTTACTTGTTGTAAAGCCTTGTACCGCCTTGTACTGATACAAGAACCTTGGGTGCATACCTACTTGGTTCGTTTTACTTGTTGTAATGCCTTGTACCGCCTTGTACTGATACAAGAGCCTTGGGCGCATACTTGCTTTGTTCCTTATACTTATTGTACAGCCTTTTACTGCTTTGTACTGATACGAGGAACTTAGAAGCACACCTGCTTTGAATCTTATGCTTGTTGTACAGCCCTGTACTGCCTTATACTGATAGAAGAACCCTGGACGCATACCTACTTGATTCATTTTACTTGTTGTACAGTCTTGAACTGCCTTGTATTGATACAAAAGCCTTGCGTATACCTACTTTATTCATTATGCTTGTTGTACAGCCTTGAACTACCTTATACTGATAGAAGAACTTTGGGCACATACCTACTTGGTTTGTTTTACTTGTTGTAAAGCCTTGTACCGCCTTGTACTGATACAAGAGCCTTGGGCGCATACTTGCTTTGTTCCTTATACTTATTGTTCAGCCTTGTACTGCTTTGTACTGATACAAGGAACTTAGAAGCACACCTGCTATAAATCTTATGCTCGTTGTACAGCCCTGTACTGCCTTATACTGATAGAAGAACCCTGGACGCATACCTACTTGATTCATTTTACTTGTTGTACAGTCTTGAACTGCCTTGTATTGATACAAAAGCCTTGCGTATACCTACTTTATTCATTATGCTTGTTGTACAGCCTTGAACTACCTTATACTGATAGAAGAACTTTGGGCACATACCTACTTGGTTTGTTTTACTTGTTGTAAAGCCTTGTACCGCCTTGTACTGATACAAGAGCCTTGGGCGCATACTTGCTTTGTTCCTTATACTTATTGTTCAGCCTTGTACTGCTTTGTACTGATACAAGGAACTTAGAAGCACACCTGCTTTAAATCTTATGCTTGTTGTACAGCCCTGTACTGCCTTATACTGATAGAAGAACCTTGGACGCATACCTACTTGATTCATTTTACTTGTTGTACAGTCTTGTACTGCCTTGTACTGATACAAGAGCCTTGGGCGCATACTTGCTTTGTTCCTTATACTTATTGTACAGCCTTGTACTGCTTTGTACTGATACGAGGAACTTAGAAGCACACCTGCTTTGAATCTTATGCTTGTTGTACAGCCCTGTACTGCCTTATACTGATAGAAGAACCTTGGACGCATACCTACTTGATTCATTTTACTTGTTGTACAGTCTTGTACTGCCTTGTATTGATACAAAAGCCTTGCGTATACCTACTTTATTCATTATGCTTGTTGTACAGCCTTGAACTACCTTATACTGATAGAAGAACTTTGGGCACATACCTACTTGGTTTGTTTTACTTGTTGTAAAGCCTTGTACCGCCTTGTACTGATACAAGAGCCTTGGGCGCATACTTGCTTTGTTCCTTATACTTATTGTACAGCCTTGTACTGCTTTGTACTGATACAAGGAACTTAGAAGCACACCTGCTTTAAATCTTATGCTTGTTGTACAGCCCTGTACTGCCTTATACTGATAGAAGAACCTTGGACGCATACCTACTTGATTCATTTTACTTGTTGTACAGTCTTGTACTGCCTTGTACTGATACAAGAGCCTTGGGCGCATACTTGCTTTGTTCCTTATACTTATTGTACAGCCTTGTACTGCTTTGTACTGATACGAGGAACTTAGAAGCACACCTGCTTTGAATCTTATGCTTGTTGTACAGCCCTGTACTGCCTTATACTGATAGAAGAACCTTGGACGCATACCTACTTGATTCATTTTACTTGTTGTACAGTCTTGTACTGCCTTGTATTGATACAAAAGCCTTGCGTATACCTACTTTATTCATTATGCTTGTTGTACAGCCTTGAACTACCTTATACTGATAGAAGAACTTTGGGCACATACCTACTTGGTTTGTTTTACTTGTTGTAAAGCCTTGTACCGCCTTGTACTGATACAAGAGCCTTGGGCGCATACTTGCTTTGTTCCTTATACTTATTGTACAGCCTTGTACTGCTTTGTACTGATACAAGGAACTTAGAAGCACACCTGCTTTAAATCTTATGCTTGTTGTACAGCCCTGTACTGCCTTATACTGATAGAAGAACTTGGACGCATACCTACTTGATTCATTTTACTTGTTGTACAGTCTTGTACTGCCTTGTATTGATACAAAAGCCTTGCGTATACCTACTTTATTCATTATGCTTGTTGTACAGCCTTGAACTACCTTATACTGATAGAAGAACTTTGGGCACATACCTACTGGTTTGTTTTACTGTTGTAAAGCCTTGTACCGCCTTGTACTGATACAAGAGCCTTGGGCGCATACTTGCTTTGTTCCTTATACTTATTGTACAGCCTTGTACTGCTTTGTACTGATACAAGGAACTTAGAAGCACCCTGCTTTAAATCTTATGCTTGTTGTACAGCCCTGCACTGCCTTATACTGATAGAAGAACTTTGGACGCATACCTACTTGATTCATTTTACTTGTTGTCCAGTCTTGTACTGCCTTGTATTGATACAAAAGCCTTGCGTATACCTACTTTATTCATTATGCTTGTTGTACAGCCTTGAACTACCTTATACTGATAGAAGAACTTTGGGCACATACCTACTTGGTTTGTTTTACTTGTTGTAAAGCCTTGTACCGCCTTGTACTGATACAAGAGCCTTGGGCGCATACTTGCTTTGTTCCTTATACTTATTGTTCAGCCTTGTACTGCTTTGTACTGATACAAGGAACTTAGAAGCACACCTGCTTTAAATCTTATGCTTGTTGTACAGCCCTGTACTGCCTTATACTGATAGAAGAACCTTGGACGCATACCTACTTGATTCATTTACTTGTTGTACAGTCTTGTACTGCCTTGTACTGATACAAGAGCCTTGGGCGCATACTTGCTTTGTTCCTTATACTTATTGTACAGCCTTGTACTGCTTTGTACTGATACGAGGAACTTAGAAGCACACCTGCTTTGAATCTTATGCTTGTTGTACAGCCCTGTACTGCCTTATACTGATAGAAGAACCTTGGACGCATACCTACTTGATTCATTTTACTTGTTGTACAGTCTTGTACTGCCTTGTATTGATACAAAAGCCTTGCGTATACCTACTTTATTCATTATGCTTGTTGTACAGCCTTGAACTACCTTATACTGATAGAAGAACTTTGGGCACATACCTACTTGGTTTGTTTTACTTGTTGTAAAGCCTTGTACCGCCTTGTACTGATACAAGAGCCTTGGGCGCATACTTGCTTTGTTCCTTATACTTATTGTACAGCCTTGTACTGCTTTGTACTGATACAAGGAACTTAGAAGCACACCTGCTTTAAATCTTATGCTTGTTGTACAGCCCTGTACTGCCTTATACTGATAGAAGAACCTTGGACGCATACCTACTTGATTCATTTTACTTGTTGTACAGTCTTGTACTGCCTTGTAATGATACAAGAGCCTTGGGCGCATACTTGCTTTGTTCCTTATACTTATTGTACAGCCTTGTACTGCTTTGTACTGATACGAGGAACTTAGAAGCACACCTGCTTTGAATCTTATGCTTGTTGTACAGCCCTGTACTGCCTTATACTGATAGAAGAACCTTGGACGCATACCTACTTGATTCATTTTACTTGTTGTCCAGTCTTGTACTGCCTTGTATTGATACAAAAGCCTTGCGTATAACCTACTTTATTCATTATGCTTGTTGTACAGCCTTGAACTACCTTATACTGATAGAAGAACTTTGGGCACATACCTACTTGGTTTGTTTTACTTGTTGTAAAGCCTTGTACCGCCTTGTACTGATAGAAGAGCCTTGGGCGCATACTTGCTTTGTTCCTTATACTTATTGTACAGCCTTGTACTGCTTTGTACTGATACAAGGAACTTAGAAGCACACCTGCTTTAAATCTTATGCTTGTTGTACAGCCCTGCACTGCCTTATACTGATAGAAGAACTTTGGACGCATACCTACTTGATTCATTTTACTTGTTGTCCAGTCTTGTACTGCCTTGTATTGATACAAAAGCCTTGCGTATACCTACTTTATTCATTATGCTTGTTGTACAGCCTTGAACTACCTTATACTGATAGAAGAACTTTGGGCGCATACCTACTGGTTTGTTTTACTTGTAGTAAAGCCTTGTACCGCCTTGTACTGATACAAGAACCTTGGACGCATACCTACTTGGTTTGTTTTACTTGTTGTAAAGCCTTGTACCGCCTTGTACTGATACAAGAACCTTGGGTGCATACCTACTTGGTTCGTTTTACTTGTTGTAATGCCTTGTACCGCCTTGTACTGATACAAGAGCCTTGGGCGCATACTTGCTTTGTTCCTTATACTTATTGTACAGCCTTTTACTGCTTTGTACTGATACGAGGAACTTAGAAGCACACCTGCTTTGAATCTTATGCTTGTTGTACAGCCCTGTACTGCCTTATACTGATAGAAGAACCCTGGACGCATACCTACTTGATTCATTTTACTTGTTGTACAGTCTTGAACTGCCTTGTATTGATACAAAAGCCTTGCGTATACCTACTTTATTCATTATGCTAGTTGTACAGCCTTGAACTACCTTATACTGATAGAAGAACTTTGGGCACATACCTACTTGGTTTGTTTTACTTGTTGTAAAGCCTTGTACCGCCTTGTACTGATACAAGAGCCTTGGGCGCATACTTGCTTTGTTCCTTATACTTATTGTTCAGCCTTGTACTGCTTTGTACTGATACAAGGAACTTAGAAGCACACCTGCTTTAAATCTTATGCTTGTTGTACAGCCCTGTACTGCCTTATACTGATAGAAGAACCTTGGACGCATACCTACTTGATTCATTTACTTGTTGTACAGTCTTGTACTGCCTTGTACTGATACAAGAGCCTTGGGCGCATACTTGCTTTGTTCCTTATACTTATTGTACAGCCTTGTACTGCTTTGTACTGATACGAGGAACTTAGAAGCACACCTGCTTTGAATCTTATGCTTGTTGTACAGCCCTGTACTGCCTTATACTGATAGAAGAACCTTGGACGCATACCTACTTGATTCATTTTACTTGTTGTACAGTCTTGTACTGCCTTGTATTGATACAAAAGCCTTGCGTATACCTACTTTATTCATTATGCTTGTTGTACAGCCTTGAACTACCTTATACTGATAGAAGAACTTTGGGCACATACCTACTTGGTTTGTTTTACTTGTTGTAAAGCCTTGTACCGCCTTGTACTGATACAAGAGCCTTGGGCGCATACTTGCTTTGTTCCTTATACTTATTGTACAGCCTTGTACTGCTTTGTACTGATACAAGGAACTTAGAAGCACACCTGCTTTAAATCTTATGCTTGTTGTACAGCCCTGTACTGCCTTATACTGATAGAAGAACCTTGGACGCATACCTACTTGATTCATTTTACTTGTTGTACAGTCTTGTACTGCCTTGTACTGATACAAGAGCCTTGGGCGCATACTTGCTTTGTTCCTTATACTTATTGTACAGCCTTGTACTGCTTTGTACTGATACGAGGAACTTAGAAGCACACCTGCTTTGAATCTTATGCTTGTTGTACAGCCCTGTACTGCCTTATACTGATAGAAGAACCTTGGACGCATACCTACTTGATTCATTTTACTTGTTGTACAGTCTTGTACTGCCTTGTATTGATACAAAAGCCTTGCGTATACCTACTTTATTCATTATGCTTGTTGTACAGCCTTGAACTACCTTATACTGATAGAAGAACTTTGGGCACATACCTACTTGGTTTGTTTTACTTGTTGTAAAGCCTTGTACCGCCTTGTACTGATAGAAGAGCCTTGGGCGCATACTTGCTTTGTTCCTTATACTTATTGTACAGCCTTGTACTGCTTTGTACTGATACAAGGAACTTAGAAGCACACCTGCTTTAAATCTTATGCTTGTTGTACAGCCCTGTACTGCCTTATACTGATAGAAGAACTTGGACGCATACCTACTTGATTCATTTTACTTGTTGTACAGTCTTGTACTGCCTTGTATTGATACAAAAGCCTTGCGTATACCTACTTTATTCATTATGCTTGTTGTACAGCCTTGAACTACCTTATACTGATAAAATAACTTTGGGCGCATACCTACTTGGTTTGTTTTACTTGTAGTAAAGCCTTGTACCGCCTTGTACTGATACAAGAACCTTGGACGCATACCTACTTGGTTTGTTTTACTTGTTGTAAAGCCTTGTACCGCCTTGTACTGATACAAGAACCTTGGGTGCATACCTACTTGGTTCGTTTTACTTGTTGTAAAGCCTTGTACCGCCTTGTACTGATACAAGAGCCTTGGGCGCATACTTGCTTTGTTCCTTATACTTATTGTACAGCCTTGTACTGCTTTGTACTGATACAAGGAACTTAGAAGCACACCTGCTTTAAATCTTATGCTTGTTGTACAGCCCTGTACTGCCTTATACTGATAGAAGAACTTTGGACGCATACCTACTTGATTCATTTTACTTGTTGTACAGTCTTGTACTGCCTTGTATTGATACAAAAGCCTTGCGTATACCTACTTTATTCATTATGCTTGTTGTACAGCCTTGAACTACCTTATACTGATAAAATAACTTTGGGCGCATACCTACTTGGTTTGTTTTACTTGTTGTAAAGCCTTGTACCGCCTTGTACTGATACAAGAACCTTGGACGCATACCTACTTGGTTTGTTTTACTTGTTGTAAAGCCTTGTACCGCCTTGTACTGATACAAGAACCTTGGGTGCATACCTACTTGGTTCGTTTTACTTGTTGTAAAGCCTTGTACCGCCTTGTACTGATACAAGAGCCTTCGGCGCATACTTGCTTTGTTCCTTATACTTATTGTACAGCCTTTTACTGCTTTGTACTGATACGAGGAACTTAGAAGCACACCTGCTTTGAATCTTATGCTTGTTGTACAGCCCTGTACTGCCTTATACTGATAGAAGAACCTTGGCCGCATACCTACTTGATTCATTTTACTTGTTGTACAGTCTTGAACTGCCTTGTATTGATACAAAAGCCTTGCGTATACCTACTTTATTCATTATGCTTGTTGTACAGCCTTGAACTACCTTATACTGATAGAAGAACTTTGGGCACATACCTACTTGGTTTGTTTTACTTGTTGTAAAGCCTTGTACCGCCTTGTACTGATACAAGAGCCTTGGGCGCATACTTGCTTTGTTCCTTATACTTATTATTCAGCCTTGTACTGCTTTGTACTGATACAAGGAACTTAGAAGCACACCTGCTTTAAATCTTATGCTTGTTGTACAGCCCTGTACTGCCTTATACTGATAGAAGAACCTTGGACGCATACCTACTTGATTCATTTTACTTGTTGTACAGTCTTGTACTGCCTTGTACTGATACAAGAGCCTTGGGCGCATACTTGCTTTGTTCCTTATACTTATTGTACAGCCTTGTACTGCTTTGTACTGATACGAGGAACTTAGAAGCACACCTGCTTTGAATCTTATGCTTGTTGTACAGCCCTGTACTGCCTTATACTGATAGAAGAACCTTGGACGCATACCTACTTGATTCATTTTACTTGTTGTACAGTCTTGTACTGCCTTGTATTGATACAAAAGCCTTGCGTATACCTACTTTATTCATTATGCTTGTTGTACAGCCTTGAACTACCTTATACTGATAGAAGAACTTTGGGCACATACCTACTTGGTTTGTTTTACTTGTTGTAAAGCCTTGTACCGCCTTGTACTGATACAAGAGCCTTGGGCGCATACTTGCTTTGTTCCTTATACTTATTGTACAGCCTTGTACTGCTTTGTACTGATACAAGGAACTTAGAAGCACACCTGCTTTAAATCTTATGCTTGTTGTACAGCCCTGTACTGCCTTATACTGATAGAAGAACCTTGGACGCATACCTACTTGATTCATTTTACTTGTTGTACAGTCTTGTACTGCCTTGTACTGATACAAGAGCCTTGGGCGCATACTTGCTTTGTTCCTTATACTTATTGTACAGCCTTGTACTGCTTTGTACTGATACGAGGAACTTAGAAGCACACCTGCTTTGAATCTTATGCTTGTTGTACAGCCCTGTACTGCCTTATCCTGATAGAAGAACCTTGGACGCATACCTACTTGATTCATTTTACTTGTTGTACAGTCTTGTACTGCCTTGTATTGATACAAAAGCCTTGCGTATACCTACTTTATTCATTATGCTTGTTGTACAGCCTTGAACTACCTTATACTGATAGAAGAACTTTGGGCACATACCTACTTGGTTTGTTTTACTTGTTGTAAAGCCTTGTACCGCCTTGTACTGATAGAAGAGCCTTGGGCGCATACTTGCTTTGTTCCTTATACTTATTGTACAGCCTTGTACTGCTTTGTACTGATACAAGGAACTTAGAAGCACACCTGCTTTAAATCTTATGCTTGTTGTACAGCCCTGTACTGCCTTATACTGATAGAAGAACTTGGACGCATACCTACTTGATTCATTTTACTTGTTGTACAGTCTTGTACTGCCTTGTATTGATACAAAAGCCTTGCGTATACCTACTTTATTCATTATGCTTGTTGTACAGCCTTGAACTACCTTATACTGATAAAATAACTTTGGGCGCATACCTACTTGGTTTGTTTTACTTGTAGTAAAGCCTTGTACCGCCTTGTACTGATACAAGAACCTTGGACGCATACCTACTTGGTTTGCTTTACTTGTTGTAAAGCCTTGTACCGCCTTGTACTTATACAAGAACCTTGGGTGCATCCCTACTTGGTTCGTTTTACTTGTTGTAAAGCCTTGTACCGCCTTGTACTGATACAAGATCCTTGGGCGCATAATTGCTTTGTTCCTTATACTTATTGTACAGCCTTGTACTGCTTTGTACTGATACAAGGAACTTAGAAGCACACCTGCTTTAAATCTTATGCTTGTTGTACAGCCCTGTACTGCCTTATACTGATAGAAGAACTTTGGACGCATACCTACTTGATTCATTTTACTTGTTGTACAGTCTTGTACTGCCTTGTATTGATACAAAAGCCTTGCGTATACCTACTTTATTCATTATGCTTGTTGTACAGCCTTGAACTACCTTATACTGATAAAATAACTTTGGGCGCATACCTACTTGGTTTGTTTTACTTGTAGTAAAGCCTTGTACCGCCTTGTACTGATACAAGAACCTTGGACGCATACCTACTTGGTTTGCTTTACTTGTTGTAAAGCCTTGTACCGCCTTGTACTGATACAAGAACCTTGGGTGCATCCCTACTTGGTTCGTTTTACTTGTTGTAAAGCCTTGTACCGCCTTGTACTGATACAAGATCCTTGGGCGCATAATTGCTTTGTTCCTTATACTTATTGTACAGCCTTGTACTGCTTTGTACTGATACAAGGAACTTAGAAGCACACCTGCTTTAAATCTTATGCTTGTTGTACAGCCCTGTACTGCCTTATACTGATAGAAGAACTTTGGACGCATACCTACTTGATTCATTTTACTTGTTGTACAGTCTTGTACTGCCTTGTATTGATACAAAAGCCTTGCGTATACCTACTTTATTCATTATGCTTGTTGTACAGCCTTGAACTACCTTATACTGATAAAATAACTTTGGGCGCATACCTACTTGGTTTGTTTTACTTGTAGTAAAGCCTTGTACCGCCTTGTACTGATACAAGAACCTTGGACGCATACCTACTTGGTTTGTTTTACTTGTTGTAAAGCCTTGTACCGCCTTGTACTGATACAAGAACCTTGGGTGCATACCTACTTGGTTCGTTTTACTTGTTGTAAAGCCTTTTACCGCCTTGTACTGATACAAGAGCCTTGGGCGCATACTTGCTTTGTTCCTTATACTAATTGTACAGCCTTGTACTGCTTTGTACTGATACATGGAACTTAGAAGCACACCTGCTTTGAATCTTATGCTTGTTGTACAGCCCTGTACTGCCTTATACTGATAGAAGAACCTTGGACGTATACCTACTTGATTCATTTTACTTGTTGTACAGTCTTGAACTGCCTTGTATTGATACAAAAGCCTTGCGTATACCTACTTTATTCATTATGCTTGTTGTACAGCCTTGAACTACCTTATACTGATAGAAGAACTTTGGGCACATACCCACTTGATTCATTTTACTGTACTACCTTATACTGATAGAAGAACTTTGGGTGCATACCTACTTGGTTTGTTTTACTTGTAGTGAAGCCTTGTACCGCCTTGTACTGATACAAGAGTCTTGGGCACATACCTGCTTTATTCGTTCTGCTTATTATACAGCCTTATACTGCCTTGTACTACCTTGTACTGAAACAAGAGCCTTGTGTATATCTACGTTATTCGTTATGCTTGTTGTACAGCCTTGAACCGCCTTACATTGATACAAGGACTTTGGACGCACACTTGCTTTATTTGTGCGTTCTACTTGTTGTACAGTTTATTTTACCTTGTACTAAAACAAGGACCTTGGGCACATACCCGCTTTGTTCATTCTGCTTGTTATACAGCCTTGTATTGCCTTGTACTCATATAAGGACCTTGGGCACATACTTACTTTGTTCATTCGACTAGTTGAACAGCCGTATACTGCTTTGTACTGATACGAAGATCATAAAAACTGTCTTATACTGATAGAAGAACCTTGGGCACATACTTGCTGTAGTTCTTTTGCTTGTTGTACAGCCCTGTACTGCCTTATACTGATGGAAGAACCTTGGACGCATACCTACTTGATTCATTTTACTTGTTGTACAGTCTTGTACTACCTTGTACTGATACAAGAGCCTTGCGTATACCTACTTTATTCATTATGCTTGTTGTACAGCCTTGAACTGCCTTATATTGATACAAGGACCTTGGGCACATACCCACTTAAATAACTAACTACAATATTATACTTATGCAGGCCACTATCATCGGCAATGCATGCCCTCCTCAGATACTGAGTAAAGCTATTGTGGATTACAAGGAAAAACATCCTGATACAAGTGAAGCAGACATGTACAAGTCACTGGTGAAGTACAACGTACCTGCTACTTTGGCAGGGTCACCACAGTGGCACAAGCGTCATCTGAATGACTTGTTGACAATGGTAGACAAGTTCGGCATGCCTTCCTTCTTCTTAACGCTCACTGCAGATGAGGTATCCGAGACACGCTGGAAAGAAATAACTGCAATGGAAACTATTCTGCATGTAATGGATGGCAAACTCACATGGGAGGTACGACATTAGCAAGTTCAACTTTACTAAACCAAGAACTACAATCAAACTTACATAATAGAAATCGTATTATATAAAATTTTATATCTAGAGTTTAGTGCATATCTGATGCGTATTCAGTCCTTTCTTTGGGGTTTTGCCGAATTGGATCTCGATATCTTGCCAAACTATCGCTAAGATGGCTAAGGAAGTCGTTTCACAGCCATTTTAGAGTTATTCGTTTTAAAGTTAACTGTTCCACAGTCAGGTGTGTTACTGACCTGTCATCCAAGTGACCACAGGGGTCTTTCCATCGATACAATGGGCTCAAATACTAGTAGTAATATTAACATAGACAAAAATTCAGAAACTGCAGTATTTAAAGTTTATATAACATATTTTGACCTGTTTAATTTCTACATTCAAGCTAAGTATGCAACTTCCCTTTTCCTCTTGTATAAATATAACATACTGAAACAATTCCTTTTTGTTAACTTTATGCAGGGTTCACCTGTGGAGTGTGCCACTCTTTTCCACGAGAAGGTCATGCAGTTTCTGGATTCATATGTGCTAAACCAGAAGCACGGCAAGGGAGGAATTTTAGGCAGAGTGACACATTACGTCATTCGCTATGAAGTGCAACATCGTGGTTCGCTACATGCCCACATTATACTATGGGTAGAGACAAATGATATCGACAAAGTTGCTGCTGAGATAACTGCAATGATTCCTGCAGACTTTGATGACGACAGCATGAGCTTCACAGATCCTACCTGCCCACAACAAGCAACATTAAAGAACCTCGTTCTGCGCAAGCAGATTCATCAGTGTGGACCGGTAAGCAATGTACCTTCTTATCATTGAATGTTCTTGAAGAATTTGACCAAACAATTTTTGTGTTTCACTTTCTTAAATTACATCACAATAAAACTATTTGAAGATGAACTGTCTAATCACTGTTTGAAGATGAACTGTCTAATCACTACTGTCTAACCACTATTATCTAACCATCTTGTATTTAAAATCTGACAGGTGAAACAACCCGGATGCAGAGAGAAAGGTAGCTGCAAGTTCCACTTTCCTATGTCTACTCAGCCTCAGTTTGAACCACAGTTCAACTTAGAAACCAAGCGCTACGATTACTACAGGTGTGTTCCATATATTCGTATATATAATTTTGTTGTTTAAAAAACAATAGCTGACCAATGTATTGTAACTAACTCCAAGGTTCTAAAATATTACTACTAATCCAAACTTTCATAGGACTAACTCGTCACATAATTTTTACCTTTCTTATGTTACATAATTTAATTGAAAAAGTCCATCGTTTCTTGCGCTGCATAGACATAGATTTTACAGAACCTTAACTTAACACATACTTTCTCATCCAAATGCAGGCCGCGACATTGTGACCGTAATGTAGTACCACATCATCCAACTGTCCTAGCACTCTGGGGAGCACATTGCAACATACAGCGCATTACCAACGAGGCATGGTCATACTATCTACTCAAGTACGCCATGAAGGTAAATAATTATTGTCCCCTAAATAAACAACTAAGAAAATGTATAATTGTAAATGAATAACTAATTAATAACACTAATCCAGAGAATTCTTGAAAAATTATATGATATAAAATTTAAACCGTTTAAAGTCAATCGACTTATACTCCTGCTTTCAATCACTCTTTTAGTTTAACTTATACTCCTGCCAGCAATCACTCTTTTAGTTCAACTTATAGTCTTCCTAGTAATCATTCTTTTAGTTAAACTTATACTCCTGCTAGCAATTACTCTTTTCCTGTCATTTTTGGCGAAGCTCCTCCTTCTGGAGGACCAGAGCCCCCAGTGCTACCCATTTGTTCGTTTGTTCATCTGACCGTGATGAAGCCTGATACATCAGCCTCATAACTAACTCGCTTCCTTTACCACCTGCAGCACTGCAGGTCTAGACAATCTAGATGAAGAGCAGCTTAAAGTCATCAGCGCAATGCAGCTCTCTAAGCCAGTTTGTCCAAGCGAGGCCGCCTGTGTTTGCCTTGGAATTGACATGGTACGACGGTCTGATGCCGTTACATTCATTGACACAGCTCCAATGGACTTGAGAAGAATCTCATTGTTTCACTTCAATGCAACTTCAGTCCCTCCTGTCGACACTTACTGCGCTCGCCCTCCTGAGCTAGAACAGCTGAAGCTGAAGGAGTATTTCGAAAACTACCTCGTACTCAAACCAGACAAGCCACATCCTGCAAACCACACCTACCTCGCTACTGACATTCTTGGAAACAAGGTATGCTCCTTTCTTTTACTTTCTTTACATCCTATTATTTCACTTAACTTGTGCCCAACAAGTCCTATGCAGCATCACAAGCATTGTTTGTGCTTCACTTTATCATCAAATTAATAGCTGCACACCTCATCTGCAAGTCATTTTGTTTTCATAGCATTGCCTGCACTTCAGTTCATTATCGCATTGGTAGCTACAAACAAATTGGTAGAATGTGTTGACAACGGAACAAAAGATGACAACAATAGAGCTAACTAAAAATAGTTAGTTACACGACCGTTGGCTAATGTGTTAAACTTCATCATTTTATTTACTTCAAACAAACAAATGAGTAAACATAGAAGCTCCCATCTCCTGGTAGAACTAGTTCTACCAAAAATGTAAACACTATCAGAGACAAATATTATAAACCTCTCTGTTGCCTTTTGGATCAACATCAAAGCAGGAACTAAAAACAATTGCAACTAAGACTTACCTGATTTCAATAATGCTAAAAAACAATGTAACTACGTAAATAACAAATATCCGATGTACCACCACATACAGGTGTATAAAGCAAACCAACCCAGATTGGTACGCTGTTCAGACTATCACCCTACACATCAACCAGAGGGTTTCTTTTACAACTACTTGTTGCTCAAGATATCGTTCCGTGCTGAAAGTGAACTGCTATCTAACGCCAACCCTGACAGCAGCTACTTGACTGAATGCATGCTCAAAGGCTACATCAACACTGAAGAGGTAAGAAGAAACAAAAGGGAACAGAAGTTAAGATTAGAACAGCGTAGCTGTCACTAACATTTGTATATGGATTTCTAGAGTCAATCCTATTATTTTGTGTTTTCATTATTCTGCAGCAGTATTGTGTTAACAACATAGCTCAAGTAGATACAGCTGAAAACGCGTTCTGTAAAGTTTAAATCAACTGTCCACTATCTAAAGTCCACAATCACATTTTAATCTTCATACAGGCCCATATTGACCTTCACACAATTTACGATACCCGTTATTGATCACACAGCACACAGGCATAGCTGCAGCTTGCATCTAAGCATGCATGCCTGATGTTATAGTATATTCCATGCTATTGTAGCATTCCACAGCCATAACTCTTACTACACATTAATCTCTGCAGCATACTCTGAATATTGTTATGCCTCTATACTCTTTATACTGACCTTTGTAACAATCGTGTATAATCTAACCATTATGAATTTATGATGAAGTAGCTTATAACTGTGACAACAAACTAAGATCACTGTATTATTATCCAAGCTCTATGCCACAAAAATCATGCTTTGCCCTCTTAAAGCATATAAACTTTGCTGCACTACTTTACAATACATGAGCCACTTTTCAATTCCACCATCATCATCATCGTGCACCACTAAATCCTCCTCATCAAAGTTATCATCATCGTGCAGCACCTCATTCAGTGCTGAAATCACCTTCTTCTTATCCTCAGCCAGTAACCCAAGATTATACCGAAGCTATACTAAGATGTATTACCATGATTGTATCACTATTAACAACAAACAATGTTATGCACAGGACATGGAGACAATCTTGGAGGAGTACTGCAACTATCACCTATACGAAGACTTTGACAAGGGTATGCTGTTGGAAGGTCTCCTACAAACACACAGTGCTTGCCATCTAACATCGTCTGAAGATTCTCCAAGCATGCATGCGCTCACCACCTTGGGGCATACTCCTGACAGCATAGCAGACAACCTTGCTACTGAATTTGCTGATACAGATGCTATTACGCTGACTAAAGAGCAACAGATTGTCCTCAACATTCTGAAATAAAAAAAAACAGGCTTGTCAGTAGTCAGTGGCATGGGAGGTTCCGGCAAAACACTGCTTATACAAAAGCTTGCTCGTGCATTACGCCAATCTGGGAAAAAGGTCATCCTAGGAGCAACTACTGGAGCTGCAGCAGTACGCTTATCACGGTATGGAGTGACTGCACATCACTTGTTCCATATTCCCGTCCGTGGACAGAGGCTTATGCCCATTAGCCCTACCCATCCTTCTCGTCTGACACTAGAAGCCAATGACGTCATTATGATTGACGAGATGTCGATGATGACGTCAATGAACCTCAACTTCATCATCTACAGGCTCATGCAGGTTAACACTGAAACACATGGCAGCGCCGCTGAAAACCCTTTTGGGAACAAGCACCTTATCATCGTTGGTGACTTGGCTCAGGTACGCAAAACTATCGTATGTATATCGCACTATACACAACGTATCTCTAGTTTATATGTAGTTTTATATGCTTAATATATGCTTACCACATGCTTTTTCTGAAAAACATATAATTTACTGATCACTATATACAAGCATACTATTTGACTATACTATCACTAATTCTTACTCAAACCTCAAACTTTCCAAATACCTTTGCAGCTCCCGCCCGTATGTCACTGCAAAAAGGATAACGTCCATGATGCATGTGCACAGTGCCACATCACAAAGTCCATCCATTGGTCAAAGTCTGTGCTTCACCGTCTTACAGTATCCCTGAGACACACAAAAGACCCAGACTATTCTGGTTTCCTACAGCATATCAGAGAAGAGAAGCCTACACAGACGTACATCGACAAAGTTCTCACCAAAGATATGTACATCAACAAGGATCAGGTGATAGATGAAGCCACTGAAGAGACCACCATCTTATGCTCACACCAGAAACAAGTGCAGCAGTACAACATGGCCATCCAGCACAAGCGGTTTCCAAGTATTCCCCAGGACAGCATGGTCAACATCCAACCTAGCCTCAGCCCATCTTCGAACTCTGCACCAATACAAGCCTGGGCACATGAAGCCAAGTTCCATTCTTTTACTCAAGCAGCAGTGGGCATGCGTGTCCTTATCTACATGGATGCTCTCAACAGTGACAACGCATCACCTCCACCATACCGAGTCGGTGACCAAGGCATCATCACAGAACTACATGCAGACGAAACAACACCAGACAACATTCAGTCCGTCATCGTTCGCCTGATCAAAGATGGCACATATCACACCTTCACACGTACTGTACAGTCCACATGCACACAGGATGGCATACGGTACACACGGTGTACCTTCCCTTTACGCAGCTGCCTGCCACGCACCGTGCCCTTAAAGCACAATGCTGAAGATCAACCTGACCTGAAAAGCTGGATTGAGAAAGACAACTTCCATCTCCTAACAGAGGTCAGCATAGGGTCCAAAGTAATAATCACCAGCAACATCAGCTTGGAGAAAGGATCAGCCAACGGAGCTCTTGGAACCGTCATAGACATTACCCTTGGCGACGATGATAGCATCCGATGATTCACAGTACTACTATCACACAACAACGTGATGCAAAAGGTGTTTCGCACTACATATGAATCACTAAACAAGCACTCAAAAAGGTACGCAGATCAACAATACCCATATATGTACCAATACATACTACCAATACCATGATCAACAATATGCAAAGCTTATGACATCAGTTTTCCCTTTCTCTCACATATACCGTGTACATACTTAAATTCCTTCATTGTTTGTCCTCTGTATAGCTGTGATTTATCTGCTTCAAAATAAAACCTGTCCTGACCTTTAGACGCAAATTATAGTAATTAAATTATAACAAAATCATGTTGACAAAATGTAATAACAAAATGTACATTTCTGCACCTATCATACAGGTACATCAAGGTCACATTCCCTCTGCAGCTTGCGTACGCAATAACAGGACACAAGGCACAGGGCGTTACGCTCACAGGCCCCACAATCGTCCACATGCTGTCCGCATTTACACCAGCACTGCTGTACGTCATGTTATCTAGAGTAACCAGTCGACAACGTCTGCGGCTCGTCGGCGACCGTTTTACACTAGACTTATTTGTTCCCATGCCCATTCCCTAGAAACAAAAAATGAGATGTGTCTGGCAACTTCTATGCAGCTCAGAGACTCAGACCGAGACCCAGGTTCGAGACCACAGACCCGCGCAGACCCCACAGGGGACCCAGGGAAGGATGGGGGCGGCATTCTGGTTACCGCCCCCGTATTAGGGAGCAAACCCAGTACGGCAGGCGTACTGCCGGCGGGGGAGGCGGAGGAGGCGGAGGAGGAGGAAGAGTTAGCCCTAAGGGTTCGGCGTTTCGGAGGGCCTTCGGGATACGCCAGCCGGCGTTGTTACCGCCCCCGTATTAGGGAGCAAACCCAGTACGGCAGGCTTTCTTCCGGCGGGGGAGGAGGAGGAGGAGGAGGAGGAGGACAAGTTAGCCCTAAGGGTTCGGCGTTCGGGATACGCCAGCCGGCGTTGCGCGTGACTCAGCGACTCGGGACCGAGACCGAGGTCCGAGACCGAGGCCGAGGTGCGAGACCGAGACGCAGGTCGAGATCGAGACGTAGACCGAAACCGAGGTCCGAGACCGAGACGAAGGTCGAGATCTAGACGTAGACCGAAACCGAGGTCCGAGACCGAGACGCAGGTCGAGACCGAGACGTAGACCGACACCGAGGTCCCAGACCCAGACCAAGATCGAGACCCAGGTGCAAGGTCTGAGACCGAGACCGAGGACCGAGACCCAGACCGAGATCGAGACCGAGGTCCGTGACCGAGATCGAGGTCCGAGATCGAGACCGAGGTCCGAGACCCAGACCGAGATCCAGACCCAGGTCCGAGACCGAGACCCAGGTCCGAGATCGAGACCGAGACCTAGGTCTAGGCTGGACCAGGATTACCCGTATTTCTATTTAATTTTGTATATCCTACGTGAAGAAGGATACATCCCCTTGGATATGGTTTGCAGTTAGGACCTTTTACAAGTAATTTAATGTCGTGTAGCATGTCCATCCTTCTGTAAGCTGAGCCTTCTCTCCCCATGCCCCAAATGGAATGTAAATTGGCTATTGACATTGCACACACGCCACTAGACTATAGCTTTATAAAATGAAAGTGAACGGACCAAGTAGCAAGCTTTGTTTGGGTAGCCACATGGCATGTTTGGGGCATGCATGGAGTACACATACATGATAGGTAGAGCTGCCAGATGTGTGCTCTGGGCCACACACTTGCCAGTATGTGCCAGATTACCCTACCTAAGCAGCCCTATTTGGGCATACCAAGATTAGAATCACACATGGTGTCCGTGAGGCATATCCAGACCTCCCCGCCCACATTTGTGTGTACTCAATGCACCCCCCAAGTATGCCATGTGGCTACCCAAACCAACCTTCCAACTTGGTCCGATGACTTCACCATTTAAACGTCGCATCCCGGTTATAGATCACCAAGCGGGGCCGGCCCGAGTGCCGATCTCACGCGACCACCGTGCCTGGCCTTAGGCATGAAGAAAACTGAGAGGGCAGAGGACACGCTCAGCCTAGGTTGTGCAGAAATGGTGCGGTATGGAAGATGAAATTCGCCAGAAACCATACGGGTAATCCTGGTACGCCCTAGTCCGAGATCGAATCCCAGGTCCGAGATCGAGACCCAGACCTAGGTCCGAGATCGAATCCCAGGTCCGAGATCGAGACCGAGACCGAGGTCCGAGATCGAATACCAGGTCCGAGATCGAGACCCAGGTCCGAGACCGAGACCGAGACCACAGACCCACAGACCCGCGCATACCTCACAAGGGACCCAAGGGGGGGCAGGGGGCGGCATTCTGGTTACCGCCCCCGTATTAGGGAGCAAACCCAGTACGGCAGGCGTACTGCCGGGGGAGGCAGCGGAGGAGGAGGAGGAGGAGGAGGAAAGTTAGCCCTAAGGGTTCGGCGTTCGGGATACGCCAGCCGGCGTTGTGCGTAACCTCGGACTTCGATGTGTGCCTCGGCTTAATCTTCCAGAAACGTCTACCTGGAAGAATCTTCGCAGAATCCACATGATATGATGTTAAAATCAGCCTTTTATCGATAGTAGTTAAAGCATAGCCGATGCTCGTTGTTCGTTTATGTCCTATGATGTCGTATGACCGACGCTCGTTGTTCATTTGAGGGTTGTGCGCAGTTGCTGACTGCCTCGACCGCTCATCATTGTACAACGCATGGTTGTTGTGCGGCACACTGCCCCATTAACTTGGAAAGCCCCTGTCCATACCATCATTTACCAGCGCCTTCGGTAAAGCGTCCCAAGAATACAAACAAGAATGCAGGGAGGACAGCGGACAGAGCAGCGCGCAAGTTGGCTGGCGAGCCTGCCAATCCAGCCCACAATTGCTCCAGGACAGCGGACAGAGCAGCGCGCAGGTTGGCTGGCAAGCCTGCCAATCCAGCCCACAATCGCTCCAAGACAACGGATGAAGCAGCGCGTAGGTTGGCTGGCGAGCCTGCCAATCCAGCCCACAATCGCTCCAGGACAGCGGATGAAGCAGCGCGTAGGTTGGCTGGCGAGCCTGCTAATCCAGCCCACAATCGCTCCAAGACAGCAGATAGAGCAGCGCGCAGATTGGCTGGCGAACCTGCCAATCCAATCTACGATCTTCCCAGGACAACGGACAGGGCAGAGCGCAGGTTGGCTGGCGAGCCTGCCAATCCAGTCTATGACCGCTCCAGAACAGCGGATGAAGTAGCGCGCAGGTTGGCTGGCGAGCCTGCCAATCCAGCCCACAATCGCTCCAGGACAGCAGATACAGCAGCGTGCAGGTTGGCTGGCGAGCCTGCTAATCCAACCTACCATCTTCCCAGAACAGTGGAGAGAATAGTGGAGAGAGTAGTGCATAGATTGGAGTATCCCTGTCAGTTGAGCGCTGCCACATTTCTTGAGCACGTCGGGTCGTGGAATCGGCTTCCTCGAATGCTATCTTCATTCACCAGCAGATGTGCCAAATTCTTTGACAGTATGGTATGTTGTGCAATATGTGGAGCATGCCATTTGGGAGGGCCTCCATCTTTCCATGAGTACAAAAGTGTGCCTCCAGATGTGCGGACGCCTCCACCTTATGCTTTGTCTTTCATTTACATGGAGAGCAAAACTGTGGACAGTGATGGTAACTGGTGGCTATGCCCTGCATGTGTCAGCGACAGAAGGAAACATGCCGAGCATGTCATATTTTATGAGCCTGCCTACATGACAGCTCTCTTGTCTACTGAGCCAGAGGATCTTCTTCGGTTGTCAGTGATAGATGTTCATGTATCTTTAAGCAAAAGATGGATGGGCTTCACAACAGGATCTCTGGAGAAGATGCCGATGATCAATGCACCTGTCGTCTCTTGGGGAAAGGATGGGGAAAGCACACCTGAGTCGTTGCAGCTGCTCCTTCGGTACAATTTGAGCACCAACCCCTTGCTTCAAGCGTACACGACGATGATGGAACGACCAGGTATGTAGGAGCGGACAGAGCAGCGCGCAGGTTTGCTGGCGAGCCTGCCAATCCAGCCCACAATCGCTCCAGGACAGCGGACAGAGCAGCGCGCAGGTTGGCTGGCGAGCCGCCCCCGTATTAGGGAGCAGACCCAGTACGGCAGGCGTACTGCCGGAGGCGGAGGCGGAGGCAGCGGAGGAGGAGGAGGAGGAAAGTTAGCCCTAAGGGTTCGGCGTTTCGAAGGTCCCACGGGACACGCCAGCCGGCGTTGCGCGTGACTCAGCGGCTCGGGACCGAGACCGAGGTCCGAGACCGAGACCGAGGTGCGAGACCAAGGTCGAGACCCAGGTCCGAGACCGAGGTCCGAGACCGAGACCGAGATCGAGACCCAGACGCAGGTCGAGACCGAGACCCAGACCGAGACCCAGGTCCGAGATCGAGACCCAGATCCAGGTCCGAGATCGAGACCGAGACCCGAGATCGAGACCCAGACCTAGGTCCGAGATCGAGACCCAGACCCGGACCCAGATCGAGGTGCGAGACCGAGACCGAGGTCCGAGATCGAGACCCAGGTCCGTGACCGAGACCCAGGTCCGAGACCGAGACCGAGACCACAGACCCACAGACCCGCGCAGACCTCACAGGGTCCCTAGGGGGGGCAGGGGGCGGCATTCTGGTTACCGCCCCCGTATTAGGGAGCAAACCCAGTACGGCAGGCGTACTGCCGGGGGCGGCGGAGGAGGAGGAGCCATTTAGCCCTAAGGGTTCGGCGTTTAGGAGGGCCCTCGGGATACGCCAGCCGGCGTTGCGCGTGACTCAGCGGCTCGGGACCGAGACCGAGACCGAGGTGCGAGACCGAGGTGCGAGGCCGAGATCGAGACCCAGGTCCGAGATCGAGACCCAGACCTAGGTCCGAGATCGAGACCCAGGTCCGAGGTCCGAGACCGAGGTCAGAGATCGAGACCGAGGTGCGAAACCGAGGTCGAGACCCAGGTCCGAGACCGAGACCGAGACCGAGACCGAGACCGAGAACCAGGTCCGAGACCGAGACCAACCACAGACCCACAGACCCGCGCAGACCTCACAGGGGACCCCAAGGGGGGCAGGGGGCGGCATTCTGGTTATTACCGCCCCTGTATTAGGGACGTCGGAGGTAACCGACATAACTAAACCTGAGGAGGAGGAGCAAGTTAGCCCTAACGGTTCGGCGATCCGGAGCGCTCTCGCTGGGACACGCCAGCCGGCGTTGCGCGTGACTCAGCGACTCGGGACCGAGACCGAGGTCCGAGACCGAGACCGAGGTGCGAGACCGAGACCGAGGTGCGAGACCGAGGTCGAGACCTAGGTCCGAGACCGATATCGAGACCGAGACCCAGATCGAGACCCAGGTTCGAGGTCCGAGACCGAGGTCCGAGACCGAGACCGAGACCACAGACCCGCAGACTTGCAGGACCGCACATGACCCTACAGAAGGCAGGGGGCGGCATTCTGGTTACCGCCCCCGTATTAGGGAGCAAACCCAGTACGGCAGGCGTACTGCCGGAGGCAGCGGAGGCGGAGGCGGGGGAGCCATTTAGCCCTAAGGGTTCGGCGTTCGGAGCGCTCTCGGGAAACGCCAGCCGGCGTTTCGCGTGACTCAGCGGCTCAGGACCGAGACCGAGGTCCGAGACCGAGACGCAGGTGCGAGACCGAGACCGAGACCGAGACCCAGGTGCGAGACCGAGGTCGAGACCGAGACCCAGGTCCGAGACCGAAATCGAGATCGAGACCCAGGTCCGAGACCGAGACCCAGGTCCGAGATCGAGACCCAGGTCGAGATCGAGACCTAGGTCCGAGATCGAGACCCAGGTCCGAGACCGAGACCGAGGTCCAAGACCGAGACCCAAGTCCGAGATCGAGACCCAGACCGAGGTCCGAGGTCCGTGACCGAGATCGAGGTCCGAGACCGAGGACCGAGATCGAGACCCAGGTCCGAGACCGAGACCCAGACCCAGGTCCGAGACCACCGACCCCCGAAGACCCTACAAGGAACCCAAGGGGGGCAGGGGGCGGCATTCTGGTTACCGCCCCCGTATTAGGGAGCAAACCCAGTACGGCAGGCGTACTGCCGGGGGAGGAGGCGGAGGAGGAGGAAAGTTAGCCCTAAGGGTTTGGTGTTCGGAGCGCTCTCGGGACACGCCAGCTGGCGTTGCGCGTGACTCAGCGGCTCGGGACCAAGACCAAGGACCAGGTCCCAGATCGAGACCCAGACCTAGGTCCGAGACCGAGACGCAGGTCGAGATCGAGACGTAGACCGAGACCGAGGTCCGAGACCGAGACGCAGGTCGAGATCGAGACGTAGACCGAAACCGAGGTCCGAGACCGAGACGCAGGTCGAGACCAAGACGTAGACCAAGACCGAGGTCCGAGACCGTGACCCAGGTCCGAGACCGAGACCCAGGTCCGATATCGAGACCTAGACCTAGGTCCGAGATCGAGACCCAAACCTAGGTCCGAGATCGAATCCCAGGTCCGAGATCGAGACACTGACCGAGGTCCGAGACCGAGGTCCGAGACCCAGACCGAGATCGTGACCCAGGTCCGAGACAGAGGTCCAGGTCCGAGATCGAGACCCAGACCTAGGTCCGAGACCGAGACCCAGGTCTGATATTGAGAGCTAGACCGAGACCGAGGTCCGAGACCGAGACGCAGGTCGAGATCGAGACGTAGACCGAAACCGAGGTCCGAGACCGAGACGCAGGTCGAGACCGAGACGTAGACCAAGACCGAGGTCCGAGACCGTGACCCAGGTCCGAGACCGAGACCCAGGTCCGATATCGAGACCTAGACCTAGGTCCGAGATCGAGACCCAAACCTAGGTCCGAGATCGAATCCCAGGTCCGAGATCGAGACACTGACCGAGGTCCGAGACCGAGGTCCGAGACCCAGACCGAGATCGAGACCCAGACCGAGACCGAGACCAACCACAGACCCACAGACCCGCGCAGACCCAGGGAGGGACGGGGACGGCATTCTGGTTACCGCCCCCGTATTAGGGAGCAAACCCAGTACGGCAGGCGTACTGCCGGGGGAGGAGGAGGCGGAGGAGGAGGAAGAGTTAGCCCTAAGGGTTCGGCGTTTCGGAGGGCCTTCGGGATACGCCAGCCGGCGTTGCGCGTGACTCAGCGGCTCGGGACCGAGACCGAGGTCCGAGACCAGGTCCGAGATCGACTCCCAGGTCCGAGATCAAGACCCAGGTCCGAGACCCAGGTCCGAGGCCAAGACGCAGGTCGAGACCGAGACGTAGACCGAGACCGAGGTCCGAGACCTTGGTCCCAGACCGAGACCCAGGTCGAGACCCAGGTCCGAGGTCCGAGATCGAGACCGAGACCCAGGTCCGAGACCGAGACGCAGGTCGAGACCGAGACGTAGACCGAGACCGAGGTCCGAGACCCAGACCAAGATCGAGTCCGAGGTCCGTGACCGAGACCGAGGTGTGAGACCGAGATCGAGGTTCGAGATCGAGACCGAGGTCCGTGACCGTGACCGAGACCGAGGTCCGAGACCAAGGTCGAGACCCAGGTCCGAGACCGAGGTCCGAGACCTAAACAGAGACCGAGACCCAGGTCTGAGACCGAGACCGAGACCGAGACCGAGACCGAGACCAAGACCGAGACCGAGACCGAGAACCAGGTCCGAGACCGAGACCAACCACAGACCCACAGACCTGCGCAGACCTCACAGGGGGCCCAAGGGGGGCAGGGGGCGGCATTCTGGTTACTTACCGCCCCCGTATTAGGGAGCAAACCCAGTACGGCAGGCGTACTGCCGGCGGAGGAAGCGGGGGCGGAGGAGGAGGAAAGTTAGCCCTAAGGGTTCGGCATTTCGGAGGGTCTTCGGGAAACGCCAGCCGGCGTTGCGCGTGACTCAGCGGCTCGGGACCGAGACCGAGGTGCGAGACCGAGGTGCGAGACCCATGTCCGAGACCGAGGTCCGAGACCGAGACGCAGGTCGAGACCGGGACGCAGGTCGAGACCCAGGTCCGAGACCGAGGTCCGAGACCGAGACGCAGGTCGAGACCTAGACGCAGGTCGAGACCCAGGTCCGAGACCGAGGTCCGAGACCGAGACGCAGGTCGAGACCCAGGTCCGAGACGCAGGTCCGAGATCGAGACCCAGACCCAGACCCAGACTCAGGTCCGAGATGGAGACCCAGACCCAGACCCAGACCCAGGTCCGAGATCGAGACCCAGACACAGACCCAGACCCAGGTCCGAGATCGAGACCCAGACACAGACCCAGACCCAGGTCCGAGATCGAGACCCAGACCTAGGTCCGAGATCGAGACCCAGACCTAGGTCCGAGATCGAGACCTAGACCTAGGTCCGAGATCGAGACCGAGGTCTCGGTCCGAGATCGAGACCTAGACCTAGGTCCGAGATCGAGACCGAGGTCTAGGTCCGAGATCGAGACCCAGGTCCGAGATTATGACCCAGGTCCGAGGTCCGAGACCGAGGTCCGAGATCGAGACCGAGACCACAGACCCACAGACCCGCGCAGACCTCACGGGGGACCCAAGGGGGGGAGGGGGCGGCATTCTGGTTACCGCCCCCGTATTAGGGAGCAAACCCAGTACGGCAGGCGTACTGCCGGGGGAGGCGGAGGCGGAGGAGGCGGAGCCATTAAGCCCTAAGGGTTTGACGTTTGGGAGGGCCCTCGGGACACGCCAGCCGGCGTTGCGCATAACCTGACTTCGATGTGCCCGTGTGCCTCTGTCTAATCTTCCAGAAACATCTACCTGGAAGAATCTTTGCAGAATCCACATGATATGATGTTCGAATCAGCCTTGTATGGATAGTTATTAACGCATAGTCAATGTTCATTGCTCGTGTATGTCCCATGATGTCGTATGACCGACGCTCGTTGTTCGTTTGAGCGTTGCGCGCAGTCGCTGACTGCCTCGACTGCTCGTCATTGTACGACGCAATGTTGTTGTAAGGCACACTGCCCCATCAACTTAGAAAGCCCCTGTCCATATCATCATTTACCAGCACCTTCGTTAAAGCGTCCCAAGAATGCAAGGCGAAAAGCGGACAGGGTAGCGCGCAGGTTGGCTGGCGAGCCTGCCAATCCAGTCTATGACCGCTCCAGGACAGCAGATGAAGCAGCGCGTAGGTTGGCTAGCGAGCCTGCCAATCCAGCCCACAACCGCTCCAAGACAACGGACAGAGCAGCACGTAGTTTGGCTGGTGAGCCAGCCAATCCAGTGTACAACCTCCCCAGGACAGCGGACAGGGCAGCGCGCAGGTTGGCTGGCGAACCTGCCAATCCAGTCTATGACCGCTCCAGGACAACGGATAAAGCAGCGCGTAGGTTAGCTGGCGAGCCTGCCAATCCAGCCCACAATCGCTCCAGGACAGCGGATAGAGCAGCACGCAGATTGGCTGGCGAACCTGTCAATCCAGCCTATGATCGCTCCAGGACAGCGGATGAAGCAGCGCGTAGGTTAGCTGGCGAGCCTGCCAATCCAGCCCACAACCGCTCCAGGACAGCAGATACAGCAGCGCGCAGGTTGGCTGGTGAGCCTGCTAATCCAATCTACCATCTTCCCAGAACAGTGGAGAGAATAGTGGAGAAAGTAGTGCATAGATTGGGGTGTTCCAATCAGTTGAGCGCTGTTACATTTCTTGAGCACGTCGGATCGTGGAATCGGCTTCCTCGAATGCTATCTACATTCACCAGCAGATGTGCCAAATTCTTTGACAGTATGGTATGTTGTGCAATATGTGGAGCATGCCATTTGGGAGGGCCTCCATCTTTCCATGAGTACAAAAGTGTGCCTCCAGATGTGCGGACGCCTCCACCTTATGCTTTGTCTTTCATTTACATGGAGAGCAAAACTGTGGACAGTGATGGTAACTGGTGGCTATGCCCTGCATGTGTCAGCGACAGAAGGAAACATGCCGAGCATGTCATCTTTTATGAGCCTGCCTACGTGACAGCCCTCT
The DNA here is from genome assembly GCA_013435795.1 of Chlamydomonas sp. ICE-L. NCBI lineage: Eukaryota > Viridiplantae > Chlorophyta > Chlorophyceae > Chlamydomonadales > Chlamydomonadaceae > Chlamydomonas > Chlamydomonas sp. ICE-L. The sequence continues at coordinate 46,624 of JACBWV010000552.1, read as the reverse complement.
TGTCTACTGAGCCAGAGGATCTTCTTCGGTTGTCAGTGATAGATGTTCATGTATCTTTCAGCAAAAGATGGATGGGCTTCACAACAGGATCTCTGGAGAAGATGCCGATGATCAATGCACCTGTCGTCTCTTGGGGAAAAGATGGGGAAAGCACACCTGAGTCGTTGCAGCTGCTCCTTCAGTACAATTTGAGCACCAACCCCTTGCTTCAAGCGTACACGACGATGATGGAACGACCAGGTATGTAGAAAAACAATAACCTATCATAAACATTTTATCTTTAGCTAACGTGTAATATAGTACATCATAAACATTTTATCTTTAGCTAACGTGTAATATAGTACATATCAAATTAATCACGTAAATTATTGTTTTCTTTCCTTGCTTATCCAATTTCATCTGATCACATTTAGTAGCTTTTATGTAGCTCTGGTGCCTGAGTGATTTCATCTGATCACAATTAGTAACTTCTATGTAGCTTCTCTGTTTAACTGATTTTATTTAATGGTATTTATAAGCTTTTAGCTTCTAGGTAGCTTCTCTGCCTGAATAATTTCATCTGATCGCATAAAGTTGCTTCTACGCAGCTTCCCTGTCTGGCTGGTTTCATTTAATTATAAATAGCAGCTTCTAGGTGGTTTCTTTTGTTTAGCCAATTTCATCTGATCACATGTTGTAGTGTCTAGGCAGCTCCTGTACCTCAATGATTTCATCTGATCGTATATGATAGCTTCTACACAGCTTCACTGTCTAAATTATTTTATTTCTGATATGCAGTAGCTTCTAAGCACCTGTTCTACCTAAGTACTTTCATATGATCACATTTAAAAGTTTCTTCGCAACTTTCCTGTTTGACTGCATTCATGTTATTATAAATAGCAGCTTTTAAGTAGCTTTCTTTGCTTGGCCAATTTTACCTGATCACATTATATTTATCAGCTTCTAGGTTGTTTCTTTTGCCTAGCCGGTTTAATTTATGATATACTAGCTTCTGGGGAGTTCTGTTGCCTAAATAATTTCATCTGATCGTGTCTATTACCTTTTGCGTAGCTTCCATGTACACCTGATTTTATTAATTACATATACATTTTTTACGCCGCTCTCTTGTCTAGCTGATTTCGTCAAACCACGTATAATTATTTATGCAGATAAGATAGTTTAAGCATGTACAAATCAGATGTCTTTGCCAAAATAAATAATAAAGACGAAGGATAGGTGATAAACGCTATAAATGGTTTTACACTTACTATTATTAATACCATTTCTAGGACAATATCAACAAACCAAACCTGCCTTTCTCGGTTTGCAATCCATTCGATCATATTGAGGACTCACCTTCCCGCTTGGGTACACCTCCCATGTTTTGCCCGTGAATCGCACACTGTTTCCCGCTCTGCCGACGCCATTGTCTACCTCGCCACGTCTTTCCCCCCATGCAGAGCTCGCCCCCGTCCTCGCTGAGAACGCTCGCTTGACTGAGGTCGTCGCGCAGCTGACTCGCGAGAACGTTGCCTACGGTAAGCGCCCAATGGCTGCTCCCGCGGCTGCCTCTTCCGCCGCCATTACCCACGCGGACGTCCTGGCCATGATCGCGGCGCACCAATCTACTGTGGCGCGCAACGAGACGGTGCCGATGGACACTGAGGACCCTGGCGGTTCTTCCAGCGGCGCCCGCTACGTTGGTTGTGGGAACGGCAGGACGGTCGGGCGCAAGCATGCGCTTCCTCAGCCCGCTCGTGAGGACGACGCCGCCGCTCAGGAGGCCATCGCTGCGCGCAAGCAGGCGTTTCTGCGCGGCCGCGAGATCAAGGCGTCGCCCACATATGCCAAGGCTGCGAAGTCGGATGGTCTTCTCTATTACCACTCCGCGGACCACCCTGTCGCGCCTTATGCCGACGCCAAGTTGGCGGTGCATATGAACGCTTACGCTGACATGCTCCTCCTTGAGTGCGATCCCGAGAACATCGTGGACGCGCTGCAGCAGGTTGATGATCTCCGCGACAGCATGACCCGTTTGTACACGGCGTCCAAGATGCGAAAGCAAAGGTGGATGGAATGGATGCCTTTGAACATCAAAGACATCGCCGACAAGGACGCCGCCCTCAAGGGCACTAAGCTGAAGCCCCACTACCCGGCGGCGGAGGCCAATGCCGACAGGATGGATGAGACGCTGCCTCGTGCACCTGACAGGCAGGTGCGGGTTGCGGGGAATTCAGGGTTGTTTGATAAACTAGCTGTCGCTCAGGTAGCCCCGGCGTTTGAGCCAGAACCCTTTCGCCTCCCCGACGTCTATTCCCCTTCGGGTGGCCTTACTGGCAAAATGCAACGTGGTTTGATCCCGCGGGGGGCGCTACCCCTTCCCCCCGACAGCACCTACCGCCGCTCACTCACCACCGACGGCCCCTTTTCGGTCTCCGACCACTCGTCATCGGGCCACGACTTAGCCGATTCCCCAGGTTCGCCCCTCCAGGTTCCACCTGTCGACCCGACCTCTAATCGCGCTCCTCGGGCTACGCAGCCCGAGCACCAACGACGCCCAGGCGTCAAACTATGCTCACCTGCTTGAGTTTGAGCAAGGTTGGCCTGTGTCGCCTCGAGCGCGGTCTCCTTAGCCCCTAGCTCTGTGGTCAACACATCCATGGCGGCCTTGGCGATCGCCGCGGCCCCAGTGAAAGCGGCCTGGTGGTCGGACAATGCCTTGCGACAGTTGGCCAGATCCTTGCCGAGGAAGTAGTGGCTGTTTAACAGCTCTTGCCTCTCAGTAGGATCGCCATTGGCCAATGCGGCCTCGGTAGCCGCGCTGGAGACGGCGAGGCGCTGTACTAAGTCAGCGACTTCGGCGTCCTTAGCGGCGACCTTCGCTATGAACTGCTCGGTAAGGGCCGAGTTGGCGATGGAGGCCTGCTCGAGTTGCGCGCGGAGTTGCCCAATTTGCTCCGCCGCGATCAGGTGCTCAGACATATGCTGATGCCGCCTGCGCTCCGCGCCCGCTGCATAGCGAGCGCTGAGCTCCTCGGGGCAAGACTCCGCCAGCGTCGTCGTCGTCGTAGTCGTCGGGGCCATGCCCGCGCGCAGAGGCGGGGCAGCGGGCGGTGCGTCCGAGGGTGCCGCCAGCCCAGTGAAGCCGGCAACCAGCGGCTGCAGCGTACCCACTGAGACAGAGGGCCGCGCGTCGGCAGATGCGGACTCATCCAGCGTAGCACCGAGCTCAGTGTCGGGCTCAGTGTCAGAAGACGCCATCCCTTCAGGATTGGTGTCGACCACCGAAATCGTAGGCTGGTCAGCCGCGTCGTCGTTTACCTTGGTGGTTTTGTGGGATGCCATTCTGCGCAAGCAACATAACAAGTCAGTAGGCTGGACAGGAATGAGTGGTGGGCGAGAGAGGGAGAATTACTCGCAACTTCAGGATGCCAAAATTCACCTACCACAGGGACTAGTAAATTTTGCGAGCGTAACGAGCTGATAATGCCTCAAGCGTAACTGTATATGACGCGTTCGTCCAGAATACGATGAGGGATAAAAGCACTGCCAAGGCACGTATCACAGGGCAACCAGGAAGGACAACGACGAACCGAAAAGCGCGACAGGATGAGCAAACGTGCAGGTGCAAAGCAACAAAAGATGATGCAGCAAGCAGGAAGAGTCGCAGGACAGGCTCGGAAGTACGCTAATTAAAGCAAGTACGGCCTAGGTGGCAAATGGAGCCGATGCTGTCCAATAGATCAAACCCCGCTCAGGATGCTCGGGAATGGAGCTTAAGAAGCTATGACCAAAAGGGCAGGTCGTGAAAGCAAGAATTGAGCGCGTAGGCCATACAGGGGTAGGGCAGGCTAGGAAAAGATGCCCATGCAAGACAGGTCGCATGCGGCCTAGGGCGTGTCGAGCTGCACAGGACAGTCCCTGCGAGAACCTAACAGGCGCTACGAGCACTCGAAGCCAACAGGGAAGAGCAGGAACAGCGAGCAGCAAATGCCAGAAAGCCGACAGGATGTCCTGGCGGGTGCGATTAATTCGAAGAAAAATTCGTATGCGTGCGTATGTGTATGCGTGAGGTCCCTAAGTAACGAAACCAGCTCCGCTACCAGTGTAACAGCTCAGGATGCACTTAGCAGCCTGGGGGGTTAGTCTAGTGGAACAGTCTACGTGATGTATGTTTAGGTGTAAGTCGATATGCGTAAGCTAGCAGAACAGTAGGGTGTTACCTAAGTAGGGGATGTAGAGTTGATCGGGTAGAACGTCTTCGTGAAGGAGTAGAAGGGTTCATCCCGAGTAGCTCGTGTCTATGTACGCAACATGTGCGTTGTGAGAGATGAGGCAGTACATGGGTATGGTACTGTATCATGTGCGTTCGTCACGTGGCTTACGGGTAAGGTGTACCCGTATGCCTTGCTGGAAGGCCAGAGTACCCGTGAAGGGTTCTGTACCGTTACAGAAGATGCCGATGATCAATGCACCTGTCGTCTCTTGGGGAAAGGATGGGGAAAGCACACCTGAGTCGTTGCAGCTGCTGCTTCAGTACAATTTGAGTACCAATCCCTTGCTTCAAGCGTACACGACGATGATGGAACGACCAGGTATGTAGGAAAACAATAACCTATCATAAACATTTTATCTTTAGCTAACGTGTAATATAGTACCCGAATGAAAAAAATCTCCAGATTTTTACCCGAATGAAAAATATTACAATTTTTTTGATTGAGGGATTAGCCTGTCAAAAATGTCCGTGTGTGTGTGTGTGTGTGTGTGTGTCCGTCACAACCTACTTTTCAGGTTTCACTTCAAATCACAAAAAAACGAAACATTATATAAGATATCCCAAATATAAGACTTATTGAAACGGGAGATTTTCTCACAAGACCACATATGAGCATCGCAATTCAAGAAAAGGAGCTAAGGTTTGTGCTTTTTGGGCCAAAAGCGACAATTATTGGGTAACATTTGTTATCATTTCAAATTCGTACCATCCAATCATGTGCGCATACATAGGTTTGGGAATGGAATTGTCGTCAAAAAATCGAGGCGAAACATGTAAGCATCACAATGGACGAAACATTCCCCTAGGGCACTTGAGCTATTATTAGCACGGACTTCACCCACAACTCAGCCGCAGGGCCGTGCGTGGGGTGGGACGGGTGCGTGGGGTGGGCCTACGGATATGTACTGTGTACTTCAAAATCACGTAATGTTCATGTTTTTAGCCTCGCGAGCTTGCACAATGAACAATTACATGGGCAGCGATAACATATCCAGCTCGCACACTTGCGGAGCTTGGAATTTAGCACCAGCGACTTTCGAGTTGCAAACTATGGAGGTACCATCATTCGCATGGGCCAAGCCGCCCCCATTTGTATTGCCGAGGCGAAATGGACCACGCCACCGCGCCATACGTCACCCCTCCCTGGCAGGCGGCCTAGGATCGCCAAGGACCCGCTCTTCGCTCGTTTTCCCTCCTCGCCCATTCTCGCAGGCTTATTCAGTTGAAGTTTCTCAATTATTAGCTTTCGACACGCGCCTAGGACTTGTCTTTGAACCAATTCTTCGCAATTCTTGATGCCCCCCTCAGTTCAACTCTGATAGTCGCCCATCGCCTCATTAAGCACGCGCGGTTCCCTGCTTCGCATGCAGCTGAGACAACATGGGAAGGATCATGCTACCACCCCTTGCTCTACCTGCATGGTAAATTTGGTATGGTACTGCATGGTGCAGAATAGCATGACATTGAATGGTTTATACCTACATGCATGGTACAATGGTAGATTAGTATGGTATGGCCTGGTGCAGCATAGCACTGCATGTTATTGGTATAGTATGGAGCGATGGTTGTGAAATAGATGATTCTAATTGTAGGAGTGATGATGATGATCATGGTGAGATTGTTAGTACTGATGGTGTTAATGAGCAGATGATTGCGATCGTGTTATGTGGTGTTGTAGTGCGTGATATTTATTCGTGCTTCAGTAGTTGTGTTTGGGCTGTGCTGCAGTTGGATAGCCAGTTATGTGTGTGTTCAAGGTGTGTCTGAGTGTGTTTGTGTGTGTGCATGGGGTAGTGAATGGATAGCCAGTGTGTGTGAGTGCATGGTGTAGTGCATGGATAGCCAGTGTGTGTGGGTGAGTGCCTGAGTGTGTTGTTTGTGTCAATGGGATTGTCTTTTAGTGCATGGGGATGGCGAGGTGTGTGTGTATGTAAGTAGGGCGGTGTGGCAGTGCATGCGTAGCCCCTAGTGTGTGCGTGTGTGAGTGTCTGGGTATGTGTGAATGTGTGCATGGGGTTGTCTTGTAGTGCATGGATGGCCTGGTGTGTGTGTGCGTGAGTGTCTGATTGGGTTGTGTTTGTCCATGGATTGTCTTGTAGTGCATGGATGACCAGGTGTGTGTAACTGTGTACGGAAACAGATCTGTGTGGCAGTGCATGTGTAGCCAGATGTGTGTGCATGTGCCTGAGGTTGTCTTATAGTGCATGGATGGCCAGGTGTGTGTATTTGGTATGAACTGTGCTGTTTGGCAGTGCATGTGCAACCAGTTGTTGGTTTGTGTGTTTGGCCTCACAAATCACCACACCACACCACACCACACCACACCACACCACACCACACCACACCACACCACAAAAGGACACAAAATGACAAGACACAACACAACACAACACAACACAACACAACACAACACAAAACAACACAACACAACACAAAACAACACAACTCACCACAACTCACTACAACTCATCACAAATCACTAAAAATCACCACACCACAGGACACCACACCACAAAATAAACGCCACAAAAGGACACAAAAGGACACAAAAGGATGCGAAGGACACAACACGACACAACACAGCACAATACAACTCACCACACCACACCACACCACACCACACCACACCACACCACACCACACCACACCACACCACACCACACCACACCCACCACCCACACACACACCACCACACCACACCTCACCACACACACACCTCACACACACACCCAGCACCACACCACACCACACCACACCACACCACCCCACACCACACCTCACCACCCACACCACACCACCACCACACCCACACCCACCACACCGCACAACACCACACCCACCACACCACACCACACACACACACACATTCACACCACACCCACTGCCACCGCACCATAACCCGCCTTACTCCCACACCACCACACTACACCCACACCACCCCACACCACACCACCCACACCAACCACACATCACAAACATCACCAACATCAGCACCTCACACAAACAACACCACCCCAACACAACACAACACACACCACACACCACACCACCAGGCACCACACCACACAATACCACGGACACAACACGACACAAGCAACACAACCAAACACGCGATGGATACGCACCGCAAACCCCCCCCCCACCCACAATAATGGTATTTGGTTTTAGATATGGAGTGATGGTGGCAATAGATGATCTAATTGTAGGAGTGATGCTGCTCTATGGGTACGATTGTTCGCATGATGGTGTTCTGCGCAGATGATTGCGATCGTTGTTATGTGGGGTTGTAGTGCGTGATATTTATTCGTGCTTCAGTAGTTGTGTTTGAGCTGTGCTGCAGTTGGATAGCCAGTTATGTGTGTGTTCAAGGTGTGTCTGAGTGTGTTTGTGTGTGTGCATGGGGTAGTGAATGGATAGCCAGTGTGTGTGAGTGCATGGTGTAGTGCATGGATAGCAGTGTGTGTGGGTGAGTGCCTGAGTGTGTTGTTTGTGTCAATGGGATTGTCTTTTAGTGCATGGGGATGGCGAGGTGTGTGTGTATGTAAGTAGGGCGGTGTGGCAGTGCATGCGTAGCCCCTTGTGTGTGCGTGTGTGAGTGTCTGGGTATGTGTGAATGTGTGCATGGGGTTGTCTTGTAGTGCATGGATGGCCTGGTGTGTGTGTGCGTGAGTGTCTGATTGGGTTGTGTTTGTCCATGGATTGTCTTGTAGTGCATGGATGACCAGGTGTGTGTAACTGTGTACGGAAACAGATCTGTGTGGCAGTGCATGTGTAGCCAGATGTGTGTGCATGTGCCTGAGGTTGTCTTATAGTGCATGGATGGCCAGGTGTGTGTATTTGGTATGAACTGTGCTGTTTGTGTGTATATGAGATGAATAGTGCTGTGTGGCAGTGCATGTGCAACCAGTTGTTGGTTTGTGTGTTTGGCCTCACAAATCACCATACCATACCACACCACACCACACCACACCACACCACACCACATCACACCACACCACACTGCACCGCACCATACCACGCCTTACCACACCACACCACACCACACCACACCACACCACACCACAACACACCACAACACACCTCACCACAACACCACACCTCACCACAGCACAACGCAACACAACACAACACCACACACCACACCACACTGCACCACACCACACCATACCACGACACAAAACGACACAAATCGACACAAAACAACACGGCATGATACGCCACGCAACACCACACCAAACCACACCACACCACACCACACCACACCACACCACACCACACCTCACCACACACCCACCACACCACACCACACCACACCACACTGCACCATACTAGGCCACACCACACCACACCACACCACACCACACCACACCACACCACACCACACCACACCCACACCACACCACACCACACCTCACCACACCACACCACACCACACCACACCACACCACACCACACCACACAGCCTACACCTCGCCACACCACGCCTCACCACACCACACCACACCACACCACACCACACCACACCACACCACACCACACCACACCACATCACACCACACCACACTGCACCGCACCATACCACGCCTTACCACACCACACCACACTACACCACACCACACCACACCACACCACACCACACCAAACCACAACACCACACCACACCACAACACAACACACCTCACCACAACACACACCTCACCACAACACAACACAACACAACACCACACACCACACCACACTGCACCACACCACACCATACCACGACACAAAACGACACAAATCAACACAAAACAACACGGCATGATACGCCACGCAACACCACACCACACCTGAATATATTCGTATATTGGTATAGTATGGAGTGATGGTTGTGAAATAGATGATTCTAATTGTAGGAGTGATGATGATGATCATGGTGAGATTGTTAGTACTGATGGTGTTAATGAGAAGATGATTGCGATCGTGTTATGTGGTGTTGTAGTGCGTGATATTTATTCGTGCTTCAGTAGTTGTGTTTGGGCTGTGCTGCAGTTGGATAGCCAGTTATGTGTGTGTTCAAGGTGTGTCTGAGTGTGTTTGTGTGTGTGCATGGGGTAGTGAATGGATAGCCAGTGTGTGTGTGTGCATGGTGTAGTGCATGGATAGCCAGTGTGTGTGGGTGAGTGCCTGAGTGTGTTGTTTGTGTCAATGGGATTGTCTTTTAGTGCATGGGGATGGCGAGGTGTGTGTGTATGTAAGTAGGGCGGTGTGGCAGTGCATGCGTAGCCCCTTGTGTGTGCGTGTGTGAGTGTCTGGGTATGTGTGAATGTGTGCATGGGGTTGTCTTGTAGTGCATGGATGGCCTGGTGTGTGTGTGCGTGAGTGTCTGATTGGGTTGTGTTTGTCCATGGATTGTCTTGTAGTGCATGGATGACCAGGTGTGTGTAACTGTGTACGGAAACAGATCTGTGTGGCAGTGCATGTGTAGCCAGATGTGTGTGCATGTGCCTGAGGTTGTCTTATAGTGCATGGATGGCCAGGTGTGTGTATTTGGTATGAACTGTGCTGTTTGTGTGTATATGAGATGAATAGTGCTGTGTGGCAGTGCATGTGCAACCAGTTGTTGGTTTGTGTGTTTGGCCTCACAAATCACCACACCATACCACACCACACCACACCACACCACACCACACCACACCACATCACACCACACCACACTGCACCGCACCATACCACGCCTTACCACACCACACCACACCACACCACACCACACCACACCACAACACACCACCAACACACCTCACCACAACACACACCTCACCACAGCACAACACAACACAACACAACACAACACAACACCACACACCACACCACACTGCACCACACCACACCATACCACGACACAAAACGACACAAATCGACACAAAACAACACGGCATGATACGCCACGCAACACCACACCACACCAAACCACACCACACCACACACACCACACCACACCACACCACACCACACCACACCACACCACACCACACCACACCACACCACACCACACCACACTGCACCATACTAGGCCACACCACACCACACCACACCACACCACACCACACCACACCACACCACACCACACCACACACCCACACCCACACCACACCACACCTCACCACACCACACCACACCACACCACACCACACCACCACCACGCCACGCCACGCCACGCCTCACCACACCACACCACCACACCAACCACACACACCACACACCACACACACACACCCCACCACCATCCACCACACCACACACCACACACCACCACACCCACACACCCACACCTCACCCAACCACACCACACCACACCACACCACAACCACCACCACACCACACACACCCCGGCCTACCACGCCTCACCACACACCACACACCCACACCACACTACACCACACCCACCACACCTCACCTGACCACACCATCACCACACCACACCACCACCCACCCACCGTACCACACCCACAGCCTACACTGCGCCCACACACGCCTCACCACCCCCCCACCACACCACCACCACACCCCACACCACATCACACCACACCACACTGCACCACACCATACCACGCCTTCCACACCACACCACACCACACCACAACCACACACACAACACAACCCAAAACATAAAACCTCAGCACAACCCGCACCTTCACACAAACACAAACCCAACACCACAACCACACCAAACTTCACCACACACACCATCCTTGAACAAAACGACACCACATCGGCACAAAACACCACACGGCATGATTACGACGCAACACCACCACCACACCACCACCACACCACACCCCACCACCCCCACACCACACCACACCCACCCCACACCACCCCACACCCCACCACACCCACACCACACCACACCCACTCCACCACACCCCACTTACACCACCACCACACCACACCCCACACCACACCTCACACCCACACCACACCACACCCCACCACACCCCCCAGGCCTCACCACACACACACCACACCACACACAAACACACCACCACCACCACACCACACCACACCACACCAACCCACACACACCAACCACCCCACACCACACAGCCTACACCTCACCACACACCTCACCTCACCACAAAACACAACACAAACACAAACACCACACATCCACACCACACGCCACCACCACCACCCCTTACCCCGGACACAAACGACACAAATCGAAACAAAAACAACCTGAAATGATACTCCATCACCCACACCACACCCACACCACAACACAACATGACACAAAATGACACAAATTGACACAAAACAACACAAAATGACATGACACAGCCCAACCCAACACAACACAATACAACACAACAAAACGAACCACAACACAACACAACAAAACACAACACACCAAAACAAACCACAACGCACCACGACAAAACACAACACACCTCACCACAACGCACCACAACGCACCAAAACGCACCACACCACACCACACCACACCACACCACACCACACCACACCACACCTCATCACACTACACCACACCACACCACACCACACCTCACCTCACCACACCACACGACATGACACGACACGACATGCCACAACACAACACACAACACAAATCACCACACCACACCACAACTCGCCACAACACAGCACAACACAACATGACGCACCAAAACACACCAAAGCACACCAAAGCACACCAAAACACACCACAACGCACCACATCACACCACACATAATGGTGTCACATGGTATGGGGTAGCGTAGCATGGTATGATTTGTACCTACACGCATGGTATATTGATATGGTATGACATGGTGCATCGTAGCATGGCATGTTATGGTTTATAACTGCATGCATGGTAACTTGGTAGTATGTTGTGGTATAACATGGTGTGGCATAGCATGGTATATTGGTATGGTCTGTCATGGTGCAGCATAGCATGGCATGTTATGGTTTATACATGATGCATGATACAAAGGTATATTAGTGTGGTATGGCATGGTGTAGCATGGCATGGTATGGTTTAAACCTACATGCATGTTAGCATGGTAGTATGGTGTGCTATGGCATGGTGCAGTATAGCATGGCATGGTATGGTGTATACCAGCATGCATGATACAATGTCCTAATGGTGTGCTATGGCATGGTGTAGCATAGCATGGTATGGTTTGTACCTACCTGCATAGTATATTGGTATGACATGGCATGGTGCAGCATAGCATGGCATGTCATGGTTTAGATATATTATATGTTGTGTGTATGCTTTAGGCCTCTGATGAACCCCCCTAGGTTCCACGTGTCTCATTGTACATTAGTTTGTCTCTCTCCATCTGAGCTGCTGATCCCAGCAAACTCTGCACCCAAACATTTGGCTCGTAGTTGGAGTGCGCATGACTAGAGATATCAGCATTGCAGCGGTCATGATCCTTCTCAAAAAATTTCAAATGTTGTGTAGCTTATTCTGCTATGAGGACCTACTTACTCCACTACTTTTGAAACTCCCAGCCTCCCTCCTCTCACTTTCTCGCATTCTGCATATCAACTATTTCTCGACTATTCGCCCCATGTCCTGGCCATGACTTCTAATGTGTTCAGGGTTTAGTTGCTTAGTGGTTTGAAAGCCAGCGGTTGACCATCATTCAGATGCCACGTGTCCAGGCTGTCGAGACTATGTGTTCAATCCTACGCACGCTAGGGACACGCCCAGCCGACTCTACAACCTCATTGGCAAAATATGTGTCCGACCGCTTATCACCCTGCGATCTCGTAATACGATATTGTATTAGGCAACAAGCGGCTTGTGTCCAGGGGGTCCCGAATTAATTGTCATACCTGTGGGGAATGAAGCCACATCAAGCTTGTATGCGGCTGACCAAACAGATTCAACCATACCTCTAATTGGTTACATTTCGTGTGCATCAACTGCTTGCAAATAAAGCCCATCTACAAGACAGTCCAGGCACGTTTAATACTGCTTCAAATTTAACAACCCTACAAAATGTCAATTGTCGTACTAAACGAAGCTACATCCATTGATTCAATTCAACTAAATCCGAATATATTGAATTCAAATGAATACAATTCAAATGAATTAAATGCATTCAATTCAAGTCAATACAACACAATTTTGATTATATCAAATTAATTAAATCAATTTTAATTAATTAATTAAGTAATTAATCAAATAAAATTTAATTGATAATTACTTCAACCCAATTTAATTAATTCTGTAATTAATTAATTGATTAATGAATTAATTGATACCTTCCAATTAATCAATGAATTTAACAGAATTTGATGAATTCATTTTAATCTTGTTATTCATTCATTTATACAATTTATTTAATTAATTAAACAATTGTACAATAATAAAATTTAATTAAATACAGATTATTTAAAAACATTTTCATTCGGGACGCGCCTCCAGGCGCCCTTTATTTTTGATTGAGGGATTAGCCTGTCAAAACTGTGTGTGTGTGTGTGTGTGTGTGTGTGTGTGTGTGTGTCACAACCTACTTTTCAGGTTTCACTTCAAATCAGAAAAAAACGAAACATTATACAACATATAACAATTATAAGACTTATTGATACCGGAGATATTCTCACGAGACCACGTATGAGCATCGCAATTCAAGAAAAGGAGCTAAGGTTTGTGCATTTTGGGCCAAAACCTACAATTATTGGGTGACAATTGTTATCATTTCAAATTCGTACCATCCAATCATGTGCGTAAACATAGGTTTGGGAATGGAATTGTCGTCAAAAAATCGAGGCGAAACATGTAAGCATCACAATGAACGAATCATTCTCCTAGGGCACTAAAGCTATTATTAGCACGGATTTCACCCACAGCTCAGCCGCAGGGCCGTGCGTGGGCTGGGCCGGGTGGGATGAAGCCACGCCAACTATGGTTCTTCTAGTTCTAATTCACGTAATGTTCATGTTTCGTCCAGAGCTTGCAAGTGAGCACGTTCGCGCTTCGTGCTGCGACCTAACGACCTAGAAACGTTCGACGATCTGCAGTTCTGGGACAGCGTGGCAACATGGCGGCCACACCGATCGGGGTGCGAATTGTTTGCTGCCGATTGGAGTGCGCAACTCTTGTGCTACTATTTCCTGCTGGCAACGCTTCCGATTAAGCTACTTATTCCAACTCTATTGTTTAAGAATATAGTTTGCCGTCCTCTTTGCTCCTACCACCCTTTCATTGAAATCGCTAGCTGAAGCTCGTCAGCGTAGGCAGCCTCTTCGCTCGCTGCCCCCCCTCCCCCCTGTTACGCGCAAACACCTTACGAGGCACCAGAATTTGGCCAAGCTAACACGGGCTACCATGGTTGGTCTGATGCAAGTGGGGTATACAGTTTAGGGGTGGCCTATCAGCCTAGTGGTGGTGGTGTGATTGGGGTTGGGGGTTGGGGCACTTGGTATTGGTGTTATGTGGTGTTGCAGTTCGTGCTTCAGTAGTTGTGGGTGGGTTGTGCTGCAGTTGGATAGCCAGTTATGTGTGTGTTGAAGGTGTGTTAGTGTGTTTGTGTGTGTGCATGGGGGTAGTGCATGGATAGCCAGTGTGTGTGGGTGAGTGCCTGAGTGTGTTGTTTGTGTCGATGGGATTGTATTGTAGTGCATGGATTGCCAGGTGTGTGTGTGTATGTAAGCAGGGCCGTGTGGCAGTGCATGCGTAGCCCCTTGTGTGTGCGTGTGTGAGTGTCTGGGTATGTGTGAATGTGTGCATGGGGTTGTCTTGTAGTGCATGGATGGCCTGGTGTGTGTGTGCGTGAGTGTCTGATTGGGTTGTGTGTGTCGATGGGATTGTCTTGTAGTGCATGGATGGCCGGGTGTGTGTATCTGTGTACGGAAACATATCTGTGTGGCAGTGCATGTGTAGCCACTTGTGTGTGCATGTGCCTGGGTCTGTCTTACTGTGCATTGATGGCCAGGTCGGTGTGTGTATATGAGATGAATAGTGCTGTGTGGCAGTGCATGTGCAGCCAGTTGTTCGTTTGTGTGTTTGCACGCGTAAGTGTCAGGGTACGTTTGTGTGTGCATGGGTTGTCTTTTAGTGCTTGGATAGCCAGTTGTTTTGTGTGTGCATGCGCGTGTATTTGAGTGTGTTAATGTTTGCATGGGGTTGTCTTGTAGTGCATGGAAAGCCATGTGTGTGTCTATGTGCGTGCACAGTGCAGTGTGGCAGTGCATGGATAACCAGATGTGTGTGCATGTGCATGCACAGTGCTGTGTGGCAGTCCATGGATAGCCAGATTGGTGTTAGTCGTGCACTGTGCTGTGGTGGCAGTGGCATGGATACCATTTGTATTGTCATGCATTGTGTTATTTGAGTGGTGTTGTGTTTGCATGGGGTTGTCTTGTAGTCATGGATACTAATGTGTGTGTCTGACTAACTCCACATGCTGTGCGACGGTGTATGTTAGCCAGTTGTTTTGTTATGTGCAATGCTTTAGTTGTGTTGTGTGTGGGTGGGCGTGGTGGCGTTGGTTGTGGTGTGGTGTGGGTGGGGGTGAGTGGGGTGTTGTACTGTGGTGTGTGTGTATGGTGTGGGTCGGTGTGGTGAGTGTGGTGGTGGTGTGGTTGGTAGGGTTTGGTGTCCGTGTGGTGTGGTGTGGTGTGGTTTGGTCTGGGTGTGTGTGGTGTGTGTGGATGTTGTGCCGTTGGTTGGTGGGCGGGGTGTTGCGTGTTGTGGTGGTGGTTTGGTGCAGCGTGTCGTCGGCTGTGTTGGGTGGTGGGTTTTTGTGTGTGTCGGTCAGGTTTGCTGTGGTCCGTTTGGTGTGGTGTGGGTGGTTTATGGGAGTGGCGTGGTGTGGTGTTGTGTGGTGCGGCGAGTGTGTTATTGGTTTGTTGCGATCGTCTGTTTGGCTGTGTGCAGTGCGGTGCGGTGCGGTGGTGGTAGGTGTGGTGTGGGTGTGGTGTTTAGGTGTGGTGTGGTGTGTTCGGGGTGATGTGTGATGTGTGGTGTGTGTGGCGGGGTGTGGTGTGGGGTGTTGTGGTGGGGCGTGGTTTGGGTGTGGGATGTGGTGTAGGCTGTGTGGGGTGGTGTGGTGTGTTGTGGTAAGGGTTTGGTATGTTTTCATGTTGTTGGTGGTGGTGTGGTTTCGGTGTGGAGTTGACTGGTGTTGCGTGGGTGTGGGTTGGGTGCGCGTGGTGTGGTTTGGTTTGGTGAGAGGCGTGGTGTGGTTTGGTGTGATTGCAGGTGCGGGTGCGGTGTGGTAGGTGTGTGTTGTGTGGTGTGGTGTTTTGGTGTGGTGTGGTGCTGTGTGGTGTGGTGTGGTGTTTGTGGTGTGTTGTTGTGTGTGCGTGGGGTGGTGGTTTGTGGTGTGTGGGGTGTGGTTTGCGGTGTGATGTGTGGTTGGTGTCGTTTGGTGTGGTGTGGGTGGTGTGGTGTGGTGTGGTGTGGTTGTCGGTGTGGTGGATGTTTGGTTGGTTTTGGTGTGGTGCTGTGTGGTGTGGTGTGGTTTGGTTGGGTGGTTTGGTTGGTGTGGTGATGGTGAGGTGAGCGTGGTGGGCCTGGTGTAGGTGTGCTGTGTGTGTTGTTGTTGTTCGTGTGGTGTGTCAAGGTGTGATGTGGAAGGTTTGGGTGCGTACGGTAGGGTGTATGTAGTGTGTGGTGAGGTGTGGTGTGGTGAGGCGTGGTGTGATTTTGTTCGGTGTGGCGTGGTGATTATTGTCGTGTTGTTTTGTTCGATTTGTGTCCGTTTTGTGTCGTGGCTATGGTATGGTTTCTTTGTTTGGTGCGGTGGTGTTGTGGTGTGGGTAGTGTGTGGTGTGGCCTTGGTGTGGGTGGCTGTGGTGTGGTGGGGTGTGGGAGTGTTGGGTTGGTGTGTGTGGTGTGGTGTGGTGTGGAGTGGGGTGTTGTGGTGTGGTGCGGTGTGGTAAGGTGTGGTGTGGTGTGGTGTGGCTGGTGAGTGTGGTGTGGTGTGCGAGGTGTGGTGTGGTGTGGCGTGGTGAGGTGTGGTGTGGTGGATAAACAGTGCATGGATAGCCATTTGTATTGTGCATGCATGTGTGTGTATTTGAGTGTGTTTGTGTTTGCATGGGGTTGTCTTGTAGTGCATGGATAGCCAGAATGTGTGTGTAATACTAGCAACATGGGCTGTGCGACCGGTGTATGTGTAGCCAGGTGTTTTGTGTGTGCAGCATGCTTGAGTGTGTTGCATGTGGTTGTATTGTAGTGCAATGGTTAGGCCAGATGTTTGGGTATGGGCATGCACAGTGCTGTGTGCAGTGCATGGATAGCCCAAATGTGTGTGTATGAGCGTGCACAGTGCTTTGTGGCAATGCTTTGATAGCCATATGTGTGTGTATGTGCATGCTCATTGCTGTGAGGTAGTTCATGGATAGCCAGCTGTGTGTGTGTATGTGCGTGCACAGTGCTGTGTGGATGGAAGTGCATGGATAGCCATATGTGTGTGTATCTGCATGCACCGTGCTGTGTGGCAGTGCATGGATAGCCAGATGTGTGTGTATCTGCGTGCACACAAGTTGTCAAATGTAATGTACCTTATTCCGCTATGCGTATCTACTAACTCCACTACTTTTGAAACTCCCAGCCTCCCTCCTCTCACTTTCTCGCATTCTGCATATCAACTTTTTCTCGACTATTTGCCCCATGTCCTGCCCATGACTTCTAATGTGTTCAGGTTTAAGTTGCTTAGTGGTTTGAATGCCAGCGGTTGAACATAATTCAGATTCCACTTGTCCAGGCTGTCAAGACTATGTGTTCAATCCTACGTACGCCAGGGACACGCCCAGCCGACTCTACAACCTCATTGGCAAAACACGTGCCCGACCGCATATTACGCTGCGATCTCGTAATACGATATTGTACGAGGCAACAAGCGGCTCGTGTCCTAGGGTTTTCGAATTAATTGCCAGAAATGTGGGGAATGAAGCCACATCAAGCTTGTACGCGGTAATGCGGCTGACCAAACAAATCCCCCAAAACAACCATACCTCTGATTGGTTACTTTCGTGTGCATCAAATGCTTGCCAATAAAGGCAATATACATGACAGTCCAGGCACGTTTAATATTGCTTCGAATTTAACAACACGTAAAAATGTAAATTGTCCTTACTTACCGTAGGCGCAGGAAGTGTTGGCAAATGGGTTGGCAAACGACCGTTTGCCAAACTGAAGTATACTAGAACTAAACTGAGGTGGATCGTTAGCTGCCTGGCGTTTGCCAAGTTTGTCCAACACCTTTGATTCAAACAAACTCGGTTCGACTGGTCCAGATCGCCTTGATCGTTCCTTGCATGCACTGATTTAGAGATGCACTGAGCTGGTCGCGCCTATCGAAGGTGGTCGCGCCTGTCGAAGCTGGTCGCGCCTGTTTCACTGACTGGTTTGACCGCCAGCGGTTTTGAACGGCAGCAATTTGAACGCTAGTCGGATGCCACGTTTCCATGTTCCAGACCCGAAGGCGGTCCGGCCCATCATCCATTTTATCCGGGTGATTCGCCCACCGTCGTTCCGTTGCATGGATCTGCTCTGAGCCTGGAATAGTACCTTTGGAGGAGTTCATCCCCTCATACCTGTCTGACAAAAAAGATTAGTTGCACCGACCATCCCACACCAAATAAAAAAACAAAAACACCACCAACAAAACTAACTCACTCTCTCACTGGCTAGCTGGTGATGATAAACATGTACCGAGGGAATGTAATTTGGCAAATTACCATTTCCCGAATGTTTTCCAGGTCTAAACCTGAGTAACTTTATTCATGACAAGTAACAATCACGTTTGCCAAGTTATTCTTGCCATTGTAATTCGAGACATCAAAAATGAAAAAATAGCCATTTGCCAACTCTTAATCTTGCCAATTGATACTGCGCCTACGGTAGTAGTAAACAAAGCTTCATCAATCGGTTCAATGAAATTAAATCAAAATGAATACAATTCAGATCAATTTAATGCATTCAATTCAAGTCAATACAATTCAATTTTGAGTGTATCAAATGCATTAATTAAATACAATTAAATATAATAAAATCAATTATGTTATTAATTAATTAATTAATTAATAACTGCTATTTAATTAATCAATCGATTTAAATAATTCAATTAATTCATTTTAATCATGTTATTCATTAATTAATATAATTTATTTAATTAATTAGACAATTATATATTAATAAAAGTATACAATTAAATTTTTAATTAAATTCATGATAATATAAACATTTTCATTCGGGACGCGCCTCCAGGCGCCCTTTATTGAAGAGGGATTAGCCCCATTAAAATGTCCGTTCGTTCGTCCGTGCGTGTGTCACACACCAAATTTTCAGGTTTTATGAAAAACAGCAAACAAGTTGAACATTCTATATTTTTGATGAATTATAAGATTTATTTATGCCGGACAAATTCTGACCAGAGCACATATGAGCATCGCAATTCACGAAAAGGAGCTCAGGTTGGGCCAAATAGCTACAATTAACGGTTAACAATTTGATTTCAGGGTGTTTTGAGCTAACATTTCAAATTTGAACCACTTAAACATGTGCGTATACATAGGTTTGGGAGCAGAATTGTCGTCAAAAATTGGAGGCGAAACCTGTAAGCATCACAATGGACGAAACATTCCCCTAGGGCACGTGCTATAATTAGCTTATTAGCCCACGGACCCCACCTCAGGGCCGTGCGTGGGGCAGTGGCGGGGGCCACCGGGCGGGGGCAGTGGCGGGGCCGGGGGCAGGGGCGGGGGCGGGGGCGGGGGCCACCGGGCGGGGGCAGTGGTGGGGTCAGGGGCAAGCCACGCCACCTGCCGCTGGCCAAAAACCCGTTCAGGAGGACGGTACATACCGTTCACGTCTGGGCTGGGCCGAAACATGCAATACCTTGTACAAATTCCGTAAAATCAACCAGACACCTGATTGGCCTCAGTTTTCTTGCATCAAATTCTTAAAAAAAAGTTAGTCTACATGCATGCATTTCATTACATTACATTACAGACACGTTCAATACTGCTTAAAAATCATCAACCCTTCAAACACTCTCTTTTTCGTCACTTTATAGTTAACAATGCTAAGTCATCAATCGATTCATTGAAATTCAATTAATTTAGAGCCTCCAGGGGCTCTTCAAATTTTATCCTATTCGAATTGATACAATTTACAGCTATTACATGTATTCAAATCACGTTAATTTAATTACATGGAAAGGAATAAATCGAATTTAAATAACACAACATTAAGTAAAATTCAATACAATTAATTAAAATACAATGAATTAAGGATTCTTATCATTTCATTCGGGACGCGCCTCCAGGCGCCCTTAATATAGTATAATTTATCTGATCATGCAAGTACTTTTTTGCACAGCTTTCTTGTCTGATTGATTTTATTTCGTTATAAATAGCAGCTTCTAGGTAACTTGCTTTGTTTTGCCAATTTCATCAGATCACATGTGGCAATGTCTAGGCAGCTTTGGTGCCTGAGTGATTTCATCTGATCACAATTAGTAACTTCTATGTAGCTTCTCTGTTTAACTGATTTTATTTAATGGTATTTATAAGCTTTTAGCTTCTAGGTAGCTTCTCTTCCTGAATAATTTCATCTGATTGCATAAAGTAGCTTCTACGCAGCTTCCCTATCTGGCTGGTTTCATTTAATTATAAATAGCAGCTTTTAGGTAGTTTCCTTTGTTTGGCCAATTTCATCTGATCACATGTTGTAGTGTCTATACAGCTCCTGTATCTGAGTGATTTCATCTGATCATATACAATAGCTTCTACGCAGCTTCACTGTCTAAATGATTTGATTTATGATATATAGTAGCTTCTAAGCAACTTTTTTGCACAGCTTCCTTGTCTGGTTGATTTTATTTTGTTATAAATAGAAGCTTCTGGGTAGCTTGCTTTGTTTATCCAATTTCATCTGATCGCATAAAGTTGCTTCTACGCAGCTTCACTGTCTGGCTGGTTTCATTTAATAATAAATAGTAGCTTCTAGGTAGTTTCCTTTGTTTGGCCAATTTCATCTCATCACATGTGTCAATGTCTAAGCAACTCTGGTACCTGAGTGATTTCATCTGATTACAGTTAGTAACTTCTATGTACCTTCTCTGTTTAACTGATTTTATTTAATAGTATTTAGAAGCTTTTAGGTAGCTTCTCTATCTGAATAGTTTCATCTGATCGCATAAAGTTGCTTCTACCCAGCTTCCCTGTCTAGGGATTTCTGGGGATTTCTGGGGATTTCCCTTGTCTAAATAATTTCATCTGATCGTGTCTATTACCTTTTGCGTAGCTTCCCTGTACAGCTGGTTTTATTTAATTACATATAACATTTTTTACGCCGCTCTCTTGTCTAGTTGATTTTGTCAAACCACATATGATTATTTATGCAGATAGTTTAAAAACATGTACAAATTCTGTTTTGCTAAAATAAATAAAAATGTATAAGCTATAATGTTTTACCACTTCTACTTATAATCCATTTTCTTCTTTTTTCTTCAGGCATAAACGGTGTCCCAGTACTACCACAAAGTGCTATTCAGCACATAGTACAACGGCACATTGCGCGTGGACCTACAGCTATGGAGCAACAAAACCCCATTCCAAGAATCATGAGCATCGTCGTTGATGTTGAGCCAATACAGGTGCTAAGTCAGCGACAATCGGGGGTCTATGTTGGAGGCAGCATTCAGCTTCGAAACACTCTACAAACAAAATCTGTGTATATGAGACCAGATGGCACTGCACTTCTGCAAAGTGACAAGTTGATCAGTATGGAGTCAGCTCTGCTACCTTATATGTTTCCCTATGGCACAGGGTCATATGTAACTCCTTCAAAAACATTCACGTTTCCAGACTACCTTCGTTTCCGGATGAAGACTCTGTTTTCACCCTGGACACTGGTGAAACCATACCTCTTGCTCATGTACCAAGTGCGACAGGTCAGTTTATACTCTAACTTTAAATGGGGGGCTTGTTCATGGCCATTGGTATAGGGGTAGAGGTAATGTTTAGTAGTGTAGTTTGAGTTTTAGCTTTACATAAATTAAAATTATCATCATCAACAACAGCAGCAAGATTCATGGAAGTGTGGCCTAGTTCCCAATTATTGTGGTTTAGCCATGCGTCATTGGACTACACTAGTTATGGGAATGTGGCCCTGGATGTTCATATAAGGACCTTAGGCACATACTTACTTTGTTCATTCGAATTTGTCCAGCCGTAATCCCTTTGTACTTGCAGACGGCTCATAAAACTGGCTATCACAGGTAGAAGAACCTGGGCACATACTTGCTTAGTTACTTTGTTGTTGCTACAGCCTATACTGCTTAAACTGATAGAAGAAACCTTGGAGCCATCCTACTTGATCATTTACTTGTTGTACAGCTTGTATGATTTGAGATACAAAAAGCCTTGCGTATACCTACTTTAATTCATTATGTTGTATTGTAAATGTACTTGATCTAATGATCTGTCGCTATCAGTATTGAACGTCTAGTCTTACTGCTGTTCAAAGTCGACCATTGTAAAGAGCAACGTAAGTACGTGCCCATAGTCCCGATCCTTGTATTCATTCATAGAGTACAAGGCAATTACAAGGGCTGGATACCAAGCAGAATTACCTGTACTGAACAAAGAGGGAGCCCTGCAGCATAAGGCTGACCTTAGAAGTAATCACTATGGACAAGCTAAAATAGAATGCTTATCACACGCATTGGTTCACGTCTCGACGCACAATAGTCAAGGTTGTTGACGTAAGTCCAAACGCTTCTGTACGTGCCACAATGTAAGGCGGGTTCAGGCTGTACAATCAAGCATCATGCAAAGTTACTCTTTAAATTCTTCCTAACGTAGATCTGACTACACATATGAGCTCATTTGTAGTCGGGTTCGTACAGCCTTGAGGACTGCCTAGTACTATAATGGATTACTCCAATGGTGTATAACATCGCAGACCTGCTGAATATTTTAGATCGCAGTAGTCCATACGCATTGTATTATTTTCCTGACTACCTTCTACGATAGAAGAACTTTGGCCCATCCTTACTTGGTTTGTTTTACTTGTTGTAACGGCTTGTACGCCTTGTACTGATAACAAGAGCCTGGGCGCAATACTTGTTTGTTCCTTATAATTATTGTAAGCCTGTCCTTGCTTTGTACTTGATACGAGGACTTAGAGCACACAGACCTATACTGGCCTTATACTGATAGAAAACCTTGGACGCTCCCCACTTGATTCTCATTTTACTGTCGTACAGTCTTGTACTGCTTTGTCTTGATATCAACCTTGCGTATACCTACTTTAATCATTATGCTTGTTTGTACGCCTTGACTCTGGCCTTATATGTTACACAGACCTCGGCATATACCCAACTGATTCATTTTAACTGTACCACCTTATGCTGATAGACGAACCCTTGGGCGCATCCTACGTGGGTTGCGTTTTACATGCTTGTACGCCTTACCGCCCTGTACTGATCCAGAGCTTACATACCGCTTTATTTCATTGTGCTTGTTGCTCCACAGCCTTGAACTGCCTTATATTGATACAAGACTTGGGCACATACCCACTTGATTCATTTTACTGTCTAACCTTTACATATATAAGACTTTGGGGGCAATACCTACTTGGTTTGTTTTACTTGTTTTTAAGCCTCGTACCGGCCTTGTTACTATACCAAGAGCCCTGGGGCGCATATCCTTTCTTTGTTCCTTATACTTAATTGTCCGGCCCTGTCCTGCTTATGTAACTGATACGAGGAACTTAGAGCCACCTGCTCTAGTCTTAGCTTGTTGTACAGCCCTACGTGCCTTATCCTGATAGAGAGAACTTTGAACCATACCTATTGATTCATTTTACTTGTTGGACGTCTTGTACTCCTTTGCCTTGGAAGTGATACACAGCCTTGCGTATCCTACTTTAATTCATATCTTGTTGTACACCTTGAAACACCTTATACGGATAGAAGAACTTGGGGCGCATACCTACTTGGTTTGTTTTAACTTATAGTAAAGCCGTGATAAACCCGCCTTGCACTGATACAAGACCTTAGACACATACCTAAACTTGTTTGTTTTACTTGTTGTAATCCTTGTACCGCCTTGTCCTGATACAAGAACCTTTGGGTGCTACCTACTTTTCGGTTACTTGGTTGTAAAGCCTTGTACCGCCTTGTTACTTATACAAAGCCTTTGACGCAATACTTGCTTGTTCCTTATCTTATTGTACAGACTTGTACTGCTTTGTACTGGAGACAGGGAACTTAGAGTACACCTGCTTTGATCTTAGGCTTGTTTGTACAGCCCTGTACTTGCCTTAATACTGCTAGAAGAACCTTGGACGCATACCTACTTGATTCATTTTACTTGTGTACATTCTTTACGCCTGTATTGATCCAAAGCCTTGCGTATACCTACTTTACTTCCTTGGCTTGCCTTTACACCGCCTGAACTACCTTCTACTGATGAGAACTTTGGCACATACCGCTTGGTTTGGTTTTACTGTTGTAAAGCCTTGAACCGCGCCTTGTACTGATACAAGAGCCTTGGGCACATATTGCTTTGTTCCTTATACTTATTGTACAGCCTTGTACGCTTTGTACTGATACCAGACTTAGAAGCACACCTGCTTTAAATCTTATGCTTGTTTTAACAGCCCTGTACTGCCTTATACTGATGAAAACGCTTGGACGCACACCTCTTGATTCATTTTACTTCGTGTACCAGCTGGTACTCTACTGCCCTTGTATTGATACAACCTTTGCGTAACCTACTTGTATTCATTTGCTGTTGTACGCCTTGAACTACCTTATACTGATAGAAGAACTTTGGCGTCAATCTACTTATTTTGTTTATACTGTAGTAAAGCCTTTTACCTTGGTACGCCACCCGCCTTGTACTGATACGAGAAACCTTGGAGCGCATACCTACTGGTTTGTTTTCCTTGTGTGTAAAGCCTTGTACCGCCTTGTACTGATACAAGAACCTGTCACCTACCTACTTGGTGTGGTTTACTTGTTGTAAGCCTTGTCCGCCTTGTACTGATCAGAGCCTTGGGCGCATACTTACTTTGTTCCTTAACTAATTGTACAGCCTTGTACTACTGGCTTTGTAACTGAATACAAGGAACTTAGAAGGCAACACCTGCTTTGGATCTATGCTTGTTGTACAGCCCTGTACTGCCTTATACTGAC
This sequence comes from Chlamydomonas sp. ICE-L, assembly GCA_013435795.1. Taxonomy (NCBI): domain Eukaryota; kingdom Viridiplantae; phylum Chlorophyta; class Chlorophyceae; order Chlamydomonadales; family Chlamydomonadaceae; genus Chlamydomonas; species Chlamydomonas sp. ICE-L. Next base: position 21,210 of record JACBWV010000552.1, on the reverse strand, counting down.
AGAAGACTTGGGACGCATACCCTTAGTCATTTTACTTGTTGTACAGTCTTGTACTGCCTTGTATTGATACAAAAGCCTTGCGTATACCTACTTTATTCAATTATCCTTGTTTACAGCCTTGACTACCTTAACTGATAGAAGTCTTTGGGCACATACCTACTTGGTTTATTTTACTTTTGGAAGCCTTGCACGCCGCCGTGTAACTGATACAAGAGCCTGGCGCATACTTTGCTTGTGTTCCTTATCCTTAATTGTACACCTTGTACTCGGCTTTTACTCATACAAGGAACGTAGACACACCTGCTTTAAAATCTTTTGCTTGTTGTACACAGCCCGATACTGCTTATACGATGCAGAACCTGGGACGCATATCCTACTTGATTCATTTTACAGTCTGTACTGCCTTGTAATGATCAAAAGCCTTGCGTATACTACTTATTATTCATTATGCTTGTTGTACAGCCTTGACTAACTATACTATAGAAGAACTTGGGTGGGCGCAGACCTCCTGTGGTGTTTTACTTTGTATTAAAGCCTTGTAACCCTCCCACTCCTTGTACTGATACGAGAACCTTGGACGGTGCAACCTATCTTGGTTTGTTTTTACTTGTTGTAAACTCCTTGTACCGCCTTGTACTGATACAAGACCTTGGGCACTACCTACTTGGTTGTGTTTCCTTGTTGTAAAGCCTTGTAAACCGTACCATACCCCCGTCCCCACCCCCCTCCCCCGCCTTGTCCTGATACAAGGCCCTTGGGCGGCATACTTGCTTTGTTCTCCTTATACTAATTGTACAGCTGTACTGCTTTGTACTGATACAAAGGAACTTAGAAGCCCACCTTCTTTGATTTATGCTTGTTGGTACAGCCTGTACTGCCTTATACTGTAGAAGAACCTTGGACGCATACTACTTGATTCATTTTACCTTTGTTGTACGTCTTGTACTGCCTTAGTAATTGATACAAAAGCCTTTCGTATACCTGCTTTATATTCATTATGCGTGTTGTACAGCCTTGGAACTAACCTATACTGATAGAAGACTTGGCACATAAACTACTTGGTTTTTGTTTTACTTGTTGTAAGCCTTGTAAACGCCTTAATACTACTGATCAAGAGGCCTTGGGCCGCAGACTTGCTTTGTTCCTTATCTTATTGTAACGACTTACTGCTTTGTACTGATACAATGCTTAGAAGCATACACCTGCTTAAACGTATGCTTGTTTGTAACAGCCCTGTACTGCCTTTATACTGATAGAAGGAACCTTGGACCGCATACCGTACTTGATTCATTTTACTTGTTTGTACAAGTCTTGTCTGCCTTGTATTGCTACAAAAAGCCTTGGCGTATACCTACTTTATTTCATTAATGCTTGTTGTACAGCCTTGAAACTAACCAATTATACTGATAGAATAACTTGGGCGCATACCTACGTGGTTTTTTTTATCTTGTAGTAAGCCTTGTCCGCCTTGTTACTGATACAAGAACCTTGGAACGCATACCTACTTGGTTGTTTTACTTGTTGTAAAGCCTTGTACGGGGTACCGCCTTGTACTGATACAAGAACCTTGGGTGCATACCTACTTGGTTAGTTTTACTTGTAGTAAAGCCTTGTACCCCCGCCTTGTACTGATACAAGAGCCTTGGGCGCAACTTGCTTGTTCCGTATCCTAATTTGTACAGCCTTGTAAACTGGCTTGTACTGAAATACTAGGAATCATATAGAGCACACCTGCTTTGAATCTTATCTTGTGTATGTAGCAGCCCTGGCCAACATGCCAGTGTAAGTACACTGATGAGAAACCTTGGACGCATACCTACTTGTTTCATTTTACTTGTTTACGTCTTGTCTGTTACTGCCTGATTGATACAAAAGCCATTGCACTATACCTTACTTTATTTCATTATGCTTGTTGTACAGCCTGTAAACTAACAGCTTATAGGAAAAACTGATAGAAGACCTTTGGGCAGCGGGAAAAAAGTACCTGCTTGGGTTCTGTTTTTATACTTGTGTAGTAAAGACTGGGTACTACCTGGACAGCCTTGCACTAGTAGCAAGACCTTGACCATACCTATCTTGGTTTTGTTTTTACTTGTTGTAAGCCTTACCTCACGCCTTGTACTGATACACGAACCTTGGGTGCAATACCTACTCTGGTTCGTTTATACTTGCGTTAAAGCCTTGCAACCGCGCTTGTACTGGATACAATAGCCTTGGCGCATACCTTTGCTTTTTTCCTTATACTATTGTACATTCCTTGTTACTGCTTTGTACTCTGATACGGGAACTTAGAAGCACACCTGCTTTGAATCTTATGCTTGTTGTACAGCCCCTGTATGGCCTTAGACTGATAGAAGAAACCTTGGACCTCACCGTACTTGATTCATGGTTCACTTGGGTTTGGTCAGTCTTGTACTGGCTGGTTGTATTGATACAAAGCCTTGCGGATACCTACTTTATTTTGGCTTTCATGATCTTGTTGGGTCAGCCTTGAACTAACTACCTTTATACTGATAGAAGAACTTTGGCACAATACCCACTGTGATTCATTTATACTGGTTAACTGTAACTACCTTATCTGAAGAAGAACTTTGGGTGCATACCTACTTGGTTTGTTTTACTTGTAGTAAAGCCTTGTACCGCCTTGTACTGATACAAGAGTCTTGGGCACATACCTGCTTTATTCGTTCTGCTTGTTATACAGCCTTATACTGCCTTGTACTACCTTGTACTGATACAAGAGCCTTGTGTATATCTACGTTATTCATTATGCTTGTTGTACAGCCTTGAACCGCCTTACATTGATACAAGGACCTTTATGGAGACGTCACCTTGCTTTGTGCGGTTCCTACTTGTTGTACAGTTTATTTTCCTTTGTACTAAAACAAGGACCTTGGTGATTTGGGGGGGGAGTGGTGGGGGCGTTAGCTCTCCCCGCGGTACTTTTGGAGGGGGGAAGGTAGGGTAGGGGGGATGTGGTGACCACTAAGTCCACATACCCTCGCTTTGGTTCATGTCTGCGGTGTTTATACCGGGCCTTGGTATTGCCTTTACGCAATAAGGACCTTGGGCAACATACTCTTACTTTGTTCATGTCGAGCTTGTTTAACATCCCGTGATAACTGCTTTGTACTGATACGAAGATCAGTGAAAAACTGTCCTTATAACTATGAGAAGAACCTTGGGCAACATATTTGCTGTATTTCTAGTTTGTTTCTGTTGTAGCAGCCCTGTACTGCCTATACTGAGGAAAAAAAAGAAAAAACTTGGGACGCCATACCTACTTGATTCATTTTACTTGTGTGGACAGTCTTGTTTTACTACCTTGTACTGATCAATAAGCCTGCGTATACCTACTTTATTCATTATGCTTTTGTACACCCCTTTGAACTGCCTATATTGGAGCCAAGGCCTGGTGCACCATACCCACTTAAATAACTAACTACTTATACTTCTTCAGGCCACTATCAAATCCACGTCAATGCATGCCCCCTCAGATACTGAGTAAAGCTATTGTGGATTACACGGAAAAGCAACCTGATACAAGTGAAGCAACATGGGGTACAGTCCACTGGTTGAAGTATATCAACATCCTGCTAGCGTAAAAAGATTGGGACGAGGGGTCTGCCCCAGTAGGCAAGCAAGGGCGCGGAAAAAATCAGTCGTGAATGCTTGTTGACAAAAAAAAATGGTAGACCAAATTCGGCATGAAAACATATCGCTAGATCTGTCTTAAACCTCACGCAGAGAGAGTGTTAATACCGAGTGAAACAGGGGGCCGGCTGGAGAATTAAGTAACTACCACCATTGGAAAGACGAATTCTGCATAGTAAAGTAAGATGGCTGTTGCACACTCCCATGGCAAGGGAGTACGACATTAAGCAAGTTCAAACTTTACCTAAACCAAAACTACAAAATCAAACTTACAGAAAAAACGAAAAGTTAATCGTATTATATGCAATTTTATATCTAGAGTTTAGTGCTTATGGCTGTGAGTGCGTATTCCAAGTCCGTTTCCTTGAGGGTATTGCACAGAATTGGGAATCTCGTATCTGTGCCACATTCCCTATCGCTAAGATGCTAAGGAAGTCGTGTTCATCAACAGCCATTTTAAAGAGTTATTCGGTTTTAAAGTTACTGTTCCGTTCACACACAGTCAGATTGTTGTTCACTAGAGGGACCTGTGCCTCCAAGTGACCACAGGGGGGGGTCTTTCAGCATCGATACAGATGGGTCAAATACTAGTAGTAAATATTAACATGAAGGCCAACAAAATTCATACTGCAGTTTTAAAAGTTTATATAACAATATTTTGACCTGTTTAATTGTCTACAATTCAGGTAATAGTTATGGGACGACACTTTGTGTCCCTTTCCTCTTGTATAAATGTACATACTGAAACAATTCCCTTTTTTTCACTTTATGGCAGGATGCACCGTGGGGTGTGCCCTAGAAGGCTTTGCCACGATAAGGTCATGGGACAATTTTCTTACTGGATTCGTATGTGCTAACACAGAAGTCCCGTGCAAGGGAGTGAATTATTTAGGCAGAGTGCACTTACGTCATTCGCAAAGAAAAATCAAGTGAAGTAAGCAGAAAGAACATCGTGGTTTCAAAAAAAGGAAGGCTACATGCCCACATGTATCTATGGGTAAGACCAAGGGAAATGAAATAGTACGACAAAGTTTACTTGCTGATATAACGTGCAATGATTCCTAATCAGAGCGTTATGATATCCGTACAGCATGAGCTTCAACGAGATCCTTACCTGCCCACAACAAGAGCAACTTAAAGAACGCGTTCTTCATAGGTCGCAAGCAGTTCATCAGTGTGGACCGGTAAGCAATGTACCTTACTTGATCAGTTGAATTGTTCTGAAGAATTTGACAACCATTTTTGTGTTTCACTTGCTTAATTACATCCACAATAAAACAAATCTTTCAAGGATGTAACCTGTCTAATCACGGGTTTGAAGAGGAAACTGGTGATCTTCCTCTACTAACTGTCTAACCACTAATGTCTAACCATCTTGTATTTAAATCTGACAGGTGAACAATCCGCGTTCGCTGGCAGAGAGAAAGGTAGCTGCAAGTTTCACTTTCCTATGTCTACTCATGCCTCATAGTTTGAACCACATCGGTTCAACTTAAAGGACAACGCCCAAGCGCTTACCGTGTTACTACAGGTGTGTTCCATATATTTCCGTATATATAGCATTTTGTTGTTTACAGAAAAACATATGCTTAACCAATGTATTGGTAAACTTAACTTTCCAGGTTTAAAATATGACTACTATCCAAACTTTCATAGGACGAAACTCGTCACATAATTTTGTACCTTCTATATTACATAATTTAATTGAAAAGTCCATCGTTTCTTTGCCGCTCATAGACATAGATTTGTACAGAACATAACTTAACCAATACGTTTCTCATTCCCAATGCATGCCAAAGGGCTGACATTGTGACCGTAATGGTAGTACCACATCATCCAACTGTCCTACCTAAGCACTCTGGGAGCACAATTGCAGGGACATACAGAGCGCCTTACCAACGAGGCATGTCATACTATCTATCCTGGCAGTAACGGTGACCATGGAATTGGGGGTTAATAATTATTGTCCCCTAAAGTAAACAAGCAAGAAAATGTATAATTGTAAATGGAATAAAACGGGTAAATTACTACACTAATCCAGAGAATTCTTGAAAAATTAATTATGATATAAAAATTTAAACCGTATTAAAGACGTCAATCGTACGTACTCCGGCTTTCAAATCACTCTAGCTTTCCCATCACTGTCTTTTAGTTAACTTATACTCCTCAGCAAGCACCATGCACTCTTGTTAGTTCACCTTTTTCTTCCTAGTATCATTCTTTTACATGTTAAACTTATACTCCTGACGGCTACAGCACTTTACTCTTTTTCCTGTCATTTTTTGGCGAAGCTCCTCCTTCTGAGGACCAGAGCCCCCAGTGCTACTCGCATAGGAGTTGTGCGTTTTGTTAATCTGACCGTGATGAAGCCTCATACATCAGCCACTGGCCTCATCAACTAACTTGCTTCCTGTTACCCACACAATGCAGCACGTTGTTACTCCTTCGCAATCAACACATCGATCCCGTGCAATTTTGTTAGCGCCGGAGGTCGTCAGCGACGCTGGCAGTCACTTGTTAATAAGATCCATAATTGAAGCCACTAAATAATCTTATCTGGTGGCCGCTTAGATGACACGGATGACATATGTGCACTGAAAACATATCAATTTCTATGATAATGCAGGCCGAACCAATGGTGAAACCTGCCAACCTCGACATAACAGCGGCCATGTCTAGGTCTAGAACATCTAGATGAGGAACAGCCGTGTAAAGGAGTCATCACCGCAATGCAGCTCTCATAAGCCAGTTTTGTGTCCACAAATCCGGGGAGGCAAAACAGCCGCACGCTGTTTTTGCCCTTGGGATTGACGATGGATGGTTGGACGAACGGCTGTCGGGGGGGATCAACCAGTGAGCAAGATTCATAGGAGTGACAAAAACACAGCTCGCAATGGAACTTGAGAAGAATCTCATTGTTTCACTCATGTCAACTTCATTCCCCCTCCTGGGTCGACACTACTGCGCTCAAAAAAGAAAGGCGAAAACACGTGCAGCTGATACTGATAACAGGCTTAGCTGAAAGTGGAGTAGTAATTTATTTGCGAAACTACCGAGGCAAACTCGTACTTCGAGACCAGGCAGTCCACTCCTGCAAACCACACATCTACACTCAGAAAGCTACTAGGACAGTCTTGGAAACAGGGTAGCTCCCCTTTCTTTTACTGGGGGTTCTTTACATCCTATTATTTCACTTAACTGGGCCCAACAAGTCCTATCAGCAAGCTCACAAGCATTGTTGTGCTTCACTGTATCATCAAATTAATAGCTGCACACCTGGCGGGGTGGGGGCTTCCAGGAGTCATTTTGTTTGTTCATGGCATAGCTTATCCTTGTACACAGCTTTCGACGATTTTGGTTTAATATCCCAACATTATCGGAACTTACGCGATGTCAAACAATTTCTGCTTCCTCATGTTTTCCTTCTTAGCATTCGCTTAGCGCATTCGCATTCCCTCCTGCGTCTTGCGCTACCACTGAATACCACCTGCTCCTCTGTCCATACAGTTTCGGTAACTCTATCGGGCCTAATCCTGCAACCAACGAATAGAGCTCATGGCTTTCTCATACGTGCGAATTAAACGGCTAATCGAAGTCGCCTTCGACAACCTTGACGCGACTCGGCAGCAACTTCTGATGGTCGCAGGTGTAGGGGGCAGCGGTTACTTTGACAGTCGCTGCGCCACCTCTGGGCAGTCGGAAGCGTGGTAATTTCCGGACAGACATGGCGTCTCATCGCCGACTATGACCCAACAGAGTGGGAGTGAGTGCGAAGCGCCATTGCTGGCGCATTCTTGAAGTGCGCTGCCAACAGGAGCAATGCCACACATAGCACAGTCGGGAGGTGAAACCTCGAAACAACAACCACTTTCCCTCCTCCATCAGGTTGTCCCGCCAAAACAGCTAACCTGCTTTTTTGAACAAAAAGACGTGTACCCGCCCAGATTTCTAGAACCGGCAATAATAATAAGAAGAATGCGTGAAGATTTTCATCGCGAAGTGCGGCGAAATCTCCCATGACCACCCAAACTTTGACCTCTCGTGCGTTCCCCTGATTCTGCTGTTTCCCTTCCTTGGCCTCTGCGCCTGCTCTTGTGATCCTACTCGAACCCTTCGATCCCTGTGCTGAAATTCCGACGACAGTGCTGATGAACAAACACCCTGATTCAAAGCTATTAGAACCATTAAATCGACTACGGGAAAGCCGTTATGCATGGGATGATGGCCCTCAAGCAAGCCGATATCACATGAGGATTGCTACCCGATCCGTAAACCTGATTCATGCGCGAATACCATAAAGGCACGGGTAGAGGTATATTGATCGATCTAGGGCGCCTTATATAATCACAGTCCTCTCCTTTGCCAGTGAAATGCACCAGCGCTCGAACCTCGCTCCTGCGCCTTGCGGGGGCTCAATATGCTGGTGCTCCCCCTAACCAATCCCGCTCGAAAGAAGCGTACTGGGCCGAGAGGCAGGTCCCCGACAGTCGGAACACTTTCACCACCTGCAAGCATTTGCTGGTCATCACCCTACCCAATCATAATCTGGGAAACAGGTGTAGAATAGATTACCCACGACCATTGCTCGAAAGAGCCTCTGGCCGAGAGGCACCGGAACACCCGACACCCCCACTAAAATCAAGCTGTGTATCACCCTACCCAAGTCGCCAACTGGAAACCATGTAGATTACCACCCAAAAACCTTGCTCGAAAGAGCTCTGTATCCAAGGCACCCCCCGACACCTCGCCACTGTGAATTTGCTGTATCACCAAAAAATCTGACCATGACCGACAACGACCCTAACCCAATCCCACTTGGAAACAGTTGTAATTGACACTCAAACCTGTGTGCTCTCGTAGAAGAGCTCTGCCGAGAGTGCAATCCCTTAAAAAGCCTTCCCACATATCTATACAGGCATGTGCTGGATTGCACCGCTATCCCAATCACATGTGGAACAATGCCGATGCCGCTGCATTTACACTACACAAGCCGATCCCCTCGACCCCCATTGGATCCACTATTATTAAGCTTACTCCGCGATCCAAACAATTGCGAACACTGCTGGGTTAACAGGTGCTTGGCTTTCTTCAGTACCGGTATCGCCAGAGTACGCACGAACAAAGCACCGTCGCAGACACGGGACCGCTGTTTCATTGGGACCCACCAACTGCTACATAGGCTATCATGGCTGAACGACCGATTTAATTATGATAGTGTCTATGTCTGCTGCCCTTACTCTTGATTTCCTGTATCCTGGGTTATGACCAAAAAGGAATTATAAAGAATTATATTATTTACCTCTAGGTAAAAACAACATACTGGGCCGCACCACTCGGCCTAACTCTTCGCCTTGGATAAAGTCCTTAACCCGCGCTTAGTGCTACCAGGTATTATACCACCTTGTGATTGAAATCTTGTCTAGAACCAAATAGTTCTTGTAGAATAGTATCCTGCCATTTTTGGTGTATATATGGAACCCAGCGTGGGACCGAAGTCAATTTGAGGTAACTGAGGGCAAACCGCACCCCCCCAGTACAGCGGGACAGGACCACTATCATAGCCGGTAACTTGACGCTTAGCTCCTGGGATACCGCGAGAGTCTGTTGGCTTCCTTTGGATCATTCCTACTGCCTTACCTAGGATGTGCTTTCTGGATTTGTAAATGTTTCTCGCACAAAAACAAAAATTAAAGAACGTTTCCTCCAGTATTCCTCGTACCAACACTCCCACTTTGTATTAAGGACAGAACTTATTCAAAACTACGCATTCAATAGTCACCTTCACCTGCCAGCCCCCCGCAGGACCACAGACAGATGTAGGTAGGAGAAAGCACCCCCGGACCCCCCCTCAGCAAGGCCAGTCCACAATCCAACTCCGGTCCCTAAGCACTATCCTAACATACTTGAGAAAACAAAGTTTGAATCAAAGCCACTGCCAGTGCAACGGCAACATCGAAATGCCTACCAGTGTACCACATGTCAATGCAGGGAAAATTTTCAGAATTTGGGGAGAGACACCACCAATACTCAAGCAAACCCTTGAGCGACCTGGTTGTTAGATGACCGCTCGCACTTCACCTCAGTGCGGGAAATTTTTCAATTTACAAATGAGGCAGGACCTACATGCCACACTGAATGCACCCCAGATGGGCATACTCACCAAATTGCAGCACAACCCATTATAACCCTACACCAGGCCAATTCAGACCACAAGCTTTCCTCTGATGAAATCCTACAACTTTGGGATCCTACCTGGTAATGCAGCAAAAAACAATCCTCGAACGTCTACAAGACACAATAACTGGGTATCTTGCACTTAAAACCACCCGACACCCAACCACCCCCCCTCTCCAAATCCTGCATATGGACATGCCGGCTGTCTCAAACACACATAACCACCGGTGGTTGATACTGTGACAGATCTCCCAAAAAACCTCTCGCCACCATGCCGCCTTGAGACTCCACACCGTGAGCTCCTTGTCCATATAGGCCATATATAGGGAAATATCCCTCAGTCCTTAAGATGAGAGCGCAGACATGAGGTTTTATTGGACCCACCCATTCCAGCTTGGAAATGTGTCGCTGTTACCAAAGATCAACCCCTCCGAACCAATGCCTACGCTAACCCACATGGAATAATACCATGATTGAGGACCGCCAGCTCACCTCAAAGGGAAGAAAAGAGAAGCACGCAACCATCCCCCCAAAACACACAGAAAATGTACTCTGCACATGGAGAGATCGTTCCATTAGAAATCCCAACCCCAGGCCATGATGCTAATCCTACCCATACAACCTTGGGGAAAACAAATTCGATGCACTGAGCCACAATGCACGCCATCAATGCCTAATCGGTCGGTGGGCTGCCATATGTCGACACACACGAGGAAAAAATATTCCATTTTGGGGAGAGACTCACCGAACTCAATGCAACCCGTAATGACCCTTGTGTGTTTGGCCGAACCAACTTCATCGGCCGATCGTCGATTGGATGAAATTTTACAGGTAATAAATGCTGATAGCAGGGCCTACCCTGCACACCGAATGAAAGAAACGAATGCCCCCAGGACAATGGGAATACTTCAAAAAAGCCACTCGAAGATCTACAACCTGATTATGGATGGGCCCATAAACTACAAAAAAAACAACCAAACCCGCACCGACCTTATCCTGATGAAACACATACATACTACCACCTTGGATTCGCTACCTTTGCAGTAGCAAAGACAATCCTCCAACGTCTGGCAAGGACACAGTAACTGTATATTAGCAGCTTTACCACCACCCCTCCCAATCAGCTAAAACATGCTGGTTGTCCCAAAAGAAATACCATAAACATCTGGTATTGGATAGAACACATCAGAAACACCTCGTACAGCCAATACAGACCACTGTGGGGAACTCAGCCACCACACCGGGAGCCTGGCAGGCCTATATGGGAACATCTGACTCATCCTTAAAAAAGAATCGGCAGACATGAGATTTTTGGACCCCCAAGTCAGACCATCTATTGACGTTGCGCGATGAAAAGAAAAAGTACATGAAAACCTCCCCTACTAAACAGGAAAAAGACTCTACAAAACCCATAAGGCCTTCACAACCCACATGGAAAGCTACCATGATGAAGGACTGTCGGCAAACCCAAGCCCGAAGTCTCACAATCCCCCCCACATACAAACTGCAAGATGGAACTAGAGGCGATAACTGAGATCTGCCCCTTCAACTGTCACCAACCTGAAAAAAAACATGGTGTAAACCAAGAAGACAGAGCCACCACAGCATCCCCCCACGACAGAGCAAAAATCATCAGTGACCAGACCAACAAGCATCTAGCAATCACTAGAGAATGCGCAAAACCTGGGCCCCAACAGTTAAAACTCAAACAACACCAATGCCACAACTTTTCCCCCCGCCACCTCTAACCACCAACCAATAATCCACGGGATCCACCCCCCCCCCAACAGGCTAAGAATCTCAAACAACAAAACATGCTTTAAACGCAACATTCCTTTTAGAATTTACCCCTAAAGGACAAATAGGACTGCCACAAAAAAACACAACCCACCCACTCATGCGAGATCCCACCCCAAGACTACTACATGGATACATCAATTTTCAACACTCCTCACCTGCAGAGGGCTATGAGTCTCCTGTGGAGCTTGAATTCTCAATCACAATCCTAGACTCACAAACCTAGATGTGGCTATTCTTACAGACCATACCAAACTCTGCCTCTCTTCTTGCTCTCCTTCATCAATTCATCAAGAAGGAACTCCCCCAATCCTCCCTCACCAACGTAGTGTGGCCCAAACCCCGGACAACAAACCACGGTAAAGGAGGGTCCTAATCCTCACCCACAGCAATTAGGCCCCCCCGTCCACCATGAAGTCAATGCAGACCTGGCTGGTTGTGCCTGTGCACATCACCATTCGCTCACACCAACACACCACACCCCACCTCCTACACCACATCATAGGCGTCTCCATGCCCCATGACCAACCCAGCAGCACGCAAGCCCGCCCTATAACATACATCGGGACTCACAAGTCACACCAAAAAGCCGCAATCACACCACACTCGTGATGTAAGGAGAAGGATTGGAATGCAACCTCATTCTCTCCCGAATCAGATAGATCTACCCACAGAGACAACTTCCCACGACAAAAATCATCACATATCTATTGGCTCCCAACTCACCCTCCCCACCACCTGCCCTTCCACATTAGAGCACCCACCTTGCCATTGCTACCAAAATGGAAGAGCAACCTCGATCACAAACAGCAGAAATCTATTGACAGATCCTCATCTCCCCTTCCCCAAGACCAACCCCTCCACCAACCCAATAATTAAGTGTAAAAAGACCAGGTGAGGTCGGAGGAATACCTGACGCAATATGGCCCTTCACCAACTTACTCCCAATCCCCCCTATTTATGCCAATCCCATCCCCTCATGACTGCAACCGGAAAAAAGAGAAAAACGCAAAAAAGCCCCCTCCTAGACCCCAACAGCCTAGTCCCCGAAACCACGTCGCAAAGGCCTCTCCATTAAACGCACTGAAAGGCCATTGAAAATAAACTGCACACAACTACCAATTCTTCATGGAACACAACCCAAACATCAGGGACTGGTGGGACCAAAAAAATATGCCACACCTCATCAGGAGACACTTCCCTCCCATCCCCCAGATCTCCACCCAAGTACAAACATCGTTGGGAACACGCTGCCACCTTGCCAAAAAGGATATAGACCCTTCTTCGCAACCATCTCAGCAACCAGATTATGGAACCTATTAGGATGGCCCTCACCACTAGTATTTGAAACCATTCCTATACCGAGGAACCAAATCCCAGGGCACTTTCCTTGACGAAAAGAAAGAGGCAAGCCCACGCCCAGAAATCAACTCCCCTATCCCAACAACTTAAGAACGTTACATGAAACATCCTACACAAGCCACCAGTGACCCAACTCCTCCCACACCGGCCCTTCATACTCTCCTAAAACGATGCTCATGAAGGAACCAATCCTAACCACCCTACTCAACGCGGGAGGAACCCATATCCAGCTTTGCACTCCATACCATGCCTCACTCTTGCTTGCAATCAAATATCTCCCTCGATGAGGCCCTTCTCCCTGCCCTCCAGAGAATTCTCACAAACAGCAGACAAACAACTAACCCACCACTGCAAAGCAGCTTCATGACCCACACTAATCCAACAAACCTAAACAAGCCCACAGAAACACTCAAAACCCTCTGGATAAATCCGACGTCACCCCAGTACCCTCAAAGAAGACCCCACCACTGGGCCAAACAACAAACGTCCACTAATGACCTCCTGGACATCTTGGGGTAGCCAAGGGACACTTTTATGGCCGCCTCCCACCACCACACGGTGCCCCTGGCAAATACCCCAACCCAGGACAACTAGACCACGCCCCCCCCCCCCCCTCCCATGAGCCGCCCTGCTAGACCTTCTACCCTAGAAACCAAGGCCCAACCCCACCACACTCCAACCCCATCTCTAACCCTAAACCTCATGAGGAGACTTCTCTAATTACCACACATGCATCCAAACACGGGTAGCAAAAGCAAACAGGCTGGCCAGCAGACGGAATCCCCAATGAACTACTAACCTGCCTCCCCTAGGTCTATGTTCAAACCCAACCATAGCACAGTCAATGTTGGGCTGTAATGATGTAGTGAGGGTACAGCCCAAAGGCATACCAAACCACACATTTGCTTAAGACAACTCCACACCCTCAATCAAGGACTTTACCAAGAATAGGAGAACCAAAAACCAAAAAACCACAAAGCACAACCACTACAGACACCTATTGGCCTCAAACACACTATAAGGTATTAAATGTAGAGACTAGAACATAATGGTTGGACACAAACGCAGGGTGTGATACTAATCCAACAATCGCTGGTGGACCAGTAAGATGACACGAAGATCCGTACATGTAGCAACAGGGATCCCAACACACTGGTGTGAGGGTTCAGACACAGAACAGAAGCAACCATAGTACAGCTACCACAAACGGGGGCAGCCTACTACATGAGTTACAGCGAGTGATGCCGGCGGGGCACACGTCACAGTGGGACTGAGACCATTTTGGCTGTGTCTAGGACACGAGATACTTTGTGACTTCTACCCATAAGCTGCCTGTTACGTGAGTGGTATGGGGGGCAACGTGGATCACCGAAAGCTGACGTGCCTGGATCTCGGTGTACAGGTAGAAGCGCATTAGTGAGTCATCCCAGGTAATTTCATGGTGGATTGAGGAAGAGCTAGTATGAACACGAACATATAAATAGACCCCGGGACTGGGGACAACTGAGACCGAAGAGCACATGTGATTAACCATCACCATGCACATCAAGGCAAACCAATTCACAAATCACAAGAGGTCACCAGCATCTCCAGAGTGGGGTAGGCGCCTCTCCCGAAACGCGCACCCTACTCTTCAGGTCATGATCTTCAATCGAACCTCTCCTTCGCAGAGGTGGAGCTAGCAGAGCCTGGAAAGGGTTGCAGTAACAGGAGATACACAGAGCAAGGCAAAATAACCTCAACATCGCCAATACTGACCAGATAAACGGTAGCCTGGATATGCGGATGACACCAAGAATGGGTGTGTAGTCCACTAACACAAAGGGGGGGAGCAGGATCCCCTCAGGACGAGTACAAATGCCTTGCAAGTGGCAACAATTCAGTACGTTTGGCTTGGAGGGTTACCTCTTAACGGGGGTAAATGCATGATCCTGGCATTTGCATGCTGCCGTCCAACGGGGCGACCCAGGAGTAGCCCACGGCAACCAAAGGGCCCTAAGGGAGCGGGCAAACATCTCCACAATCCCACCTGCAAGTCTGTCGACACATGGGGCACATACCTTCCCCCAAAATACGATACGCTACTAACAAGTACGGTCGGGGTAGTGTGGCATTGCCGGTTTCACAACCACTCAACCCTAAGAAACTAGGAAGTGACCACCTCATGAAACAAGCCTTGAGTCCCGCACTAACATCAGTAAAGGACAACCAAATCCCTCACACACTGGAAGGTGCCAACACACCACAAACGGCCGGCACCGGAAGGAGCCCCTCGTACGACATGTCCTCAGACGTACCTCCCGCAAGCGTGTATTAAGCTGCCATCACCTAAACCCTACAGTGACACACGTACAGGCACGCTACATGCTACTCGGATATAGGCATCTTAAGACAATGCGTCGTGGGTGGTACCGAAAGCGGTGGTGCTAACAAATGCTGTTGACCATTCACCCTCATGGGTCACCAACGTGTGGGCTAGTGTCGTGCCCTCCCCTTGAGGGACGAGGTGCTGGATGGGGTATAGAGGCCCCGTCCCTAATGGTGGACTATGCCGTCAAATTACAGCTCAGCCCACCTCACTAGGGTCCCTCAACGACCACGGGGAAAGCTAGGCAGGCTCACACATAGACAGCCCTCCGCTCCACAAAGAAGCCCTGCGTATGCTCCAGGGTGATATGGCGATACCGACTTACGCTTCCTGTGGGGCCCAGGAGGCCACGCATACACTGGTCCATCCTTCGTGTGTTGTTACCGGGGATATGTGGCCCACGGGGGTGCAAATGCAGCATACTGCTCAAGAAAGCGGACCACCATACACAAACTCGCAATTAAATGGAGGAATTACTGAACCAAACTACAACCCCTTCAAGAGGAGGACTCCCATCCGCATGGGACTTACCACTCCCACACACTATAGGGAGGAGGGGACCATTCCCCCCACCTTCTCAAAACCCTAGCATCCAAAACCTGGGCAGATGTACGGGTTCCGCAGTCTGTGCATGTGGGTGTGAGGGCCGCGATTATGGGAAAACCACATCATGGGCCATCAATACCGGTGCGCAGGAGCACACCGGGAGTGGGCACCGGAATAGGTCTGCCGACTTCAATTCAAAAATTTGGGCGCTCGAACACAAAGAACTCATCAGGGCGCTCAGGCACACACTGGATGCTCTCCACCCACACGAAATGCCTCACCTCAACCCTACTCCTGCCCACAGCCCACCCCCTGCCCTTGTCATCGTGAGAGGACCTCGGCCCCATACACCTACGCAATGTCCCGTCGCCCAAGTTCCCCAACGGCGAGGCAACATTCCGCCAAGTTTCTCCACATATACTATCAGCCACCACTCTTAACAACTGGGACGCAACGATTGAAAGGGAAGAAAAAACGCAAAGGGCCTCCCCCATACTGCCCCTACCCTTGACCCCCAGTGCCGCATCCTTAACCCCAAACCACAACCAGCAGAAAGCCACCCACGGCATAATATCGAGGAGATCCCTGCCTCCAATGCACAACATGTGTTATGGGCCAAGAGTCCTATCTCAACCCCACCAAGTATGCTCAAGCCTGGAGTCAACTGACCCCAAGAATTGCCTTGGAACTGAAAAAAGCCATCACCAAAAAGGACGCATTCGCAGTGGGGCACTAACTGACAACCCCACAACTGTACTGGGGGACGCCTGGGGGCGTCTACAAACAACCCACCATCCGTAAGAACAGCTCCCCCGACGACCTTTTGCATGCGTCTTACGCAACGCGGCTACAACTCCATACCATTCCTGCTCCGCGGGAGCAGACCCAGCCAAGCTCCTTCCGACGCTCCTATATGGCTAAACCAAACAGCCTTGACGCCCCGCGTCCTGGCTTCAGAGCCAAAAGATGGAAGGGCGTATACGTGATACCGTGGTGGGAACCTCTGAGAAAACCCCGAGACACAGCACAGATTTGGATGTGTCCAGAAAACGGAAGAGGCCACCAATGACACCATATCTCGTGTCCACTATCAATGCCCTGTTACATAGTCTGCTGGCCATCCCCGTGCATTACCCACAACACGCATATCTGCACTCTGCCACCTCCATTGTTGTCACTTGGTCCGCGGTCCCCGTCCTCTCACATAGAAGGTGACACAAATACAACCGCTGCTCTCTGTGTCGCCCTTCATCTCAGGATTTGTCAGGAACTCTTCCTGCCTACAACATTGAAACTACCACTACCCCCAAAATCCCCCTCAAACCCCTGCCATTACACCCAGACAAGACCTCCACCCTCACTAACCGTCCAATCAACAAGGCACAGTGGGGCGATAGTGAGGAGAGGGGTTTTGATGGGGGGGGGGCGGCTAATTGTATAGGTCGTGAACTCAGTAAGGCAAAAACCTTATCATTTACACGGCAGACCACCACCGCAATACTGGATATCCACGCACAAACCCCCAAAGATCCAAAGCGCAATAAACCAACATACATGCTTGGATACAAACTGAATGACAGGTAACCACCCAAACCTGTCACCTCCCTCCCCAACTCAAACAACGGAGACCCACCTACATCTACTCACACAACATGCCCAATGTGTCCGGTCATATACCCTCAATCTTAGCCTACCCAACTAAAGCAACACTCATCGCACCACAGATACCATATAAAGAATTGGGGGCCACGCGCAAATAAAGCCACACCTCCTCCCCTCCGGTCTTGAAGCCCTCCCCAGAACGGGAATCACCGGACAGCGGCTTCCGCTTGAGACGTAGCCACCCTCATATCACAGCACAAATACACTAACACATCCATCCAATGTTCTCCCCGGCCATACCCAAAGCTATTTCCACCCTGGGAATGACACACGGACCTTGAACACATCACCCGCTCCTAATGAGTCCCCACTCCCCTTGTGCAATCACCCCCCCCACCCCAATATGGCCAACTGTTTGGCTTAGGACCCCATCCTGCTACACCCATACCACACCCAACCTGGTACGGGGGAAACAACGCACCTCACCAGCCAGAACCCTGAAGAGGGGCCCACAAGGCTGTCGATGACTAGGCATTGGCCATACAGCTCAACATTACGAACTAAGACTACCCTTGCTATTCCCCGTCTTGCACTTCATTCTTCATTGGCCCACACAAACCCATATGCCAATAACTCCCTCCTAAATCCCCACCCATGGGCTATGGAACTAGCCACTCCTGCTCCCAAGGCCAAACCCCGCCTCACCCCCTCCCTAATCCTTGTACTTAGCTCGCTGTGTCTAAAACTCAACCTGCCAAAGACAAACAGAGAACCTACAAACTCATTGTTGCCATCCTCAAACCCCTGGCCATGCCAGTACCCCCACCTCCACAACCCACCCAACACATGGGCCCAAAACCATGAGGGACATGGGGGCCACTTCCATCCCACGCACAGGTCCCACCCCTCCCACTGGGCCTTCCTACCACCCACCTACCAAAGGCACTTAGCTCCCTCCTTAAGACCTGGGCACAACGAACCCAACCCATGCAGATAGACCCCACCCCAGAACCCCCCCGGGCTCCCGTGCACACATGCTATCCTACAAGCACCAGGCCTCGCTCTATACACAGATGGAAGTGCCATCATAGACAAAGACGGCGTCCTACGCCTAGGGGCAGGCGTATACTCCCCCAAGGGCCCGCTTTCACGTTGCCTCGCATAGACCCCTGGCGGACAGGGCAATCACTGCCGTCATCAATCGCGCCTAACTCGTGGCCAATCCAACAAGCACTCATACACTCTCGAAATAATGAAAACTCACCTCTACTCCGACAGCTTATGTTACTGCAGCTTATTAACCGCCACATTTACCCATCCAGCAGGAACCCGGGAAAACACACAACCGCGACCCTCCTCAAGACATATCGCCATCCACATTATCAACCGACACACGCTGCTGATACCACCGCCTGCTTAGGTCGATCTCACTCAGGAATCATAGGGAATGACGAGGCAGACACCTCCGCGAAAGAAAGCCGACACAGGATACATGTAATTGGGCAGTTAAAACAGGGGAACATGCGCACCTCAATAGCATGGCCCGTCTGTCCCAAGCCCACAATCTATTTAATGGGGACCAGCCCCCCCGGCACCCGGCAACATCTCACCAAGGGTATCAAGGAGGCTAACCTCCCCACCCCCCTGCAACACCGGGGCATGCAACACCACGGCATATACTACTCCTCCATGTGGGAGCAAGCCAACCCCTTCCTCCTCCTCCCCCTCAGGCTAGTAAATCGTTTCTGGCAATCCACCGACAGGAAATGTGGCAAAAATACAAATCCACAGGCTCGGTGGGGACGCTTAGGGACTAGTAAATTGGCGTACAGATACAAACGCCCCATGGACTAGCACGAGCCCCCCCTCTGAGATAACTGCCCTCTTTGTCGCAAAGCACAGGACGAGCTGGCCGATTCCTTGCTGGTGCAGCCCCCTGTCTTTCAAAGGAATGTATATTAACAGACATAATAGGCGGTCCAACTCATCCAAAAGGCATAGCCAAAGGAGCTCTGGGGGCTCCCCCATGTAATGTGCAGGCAACTTGTTGAAGCGTCCTCCGACATCCCCAAGACCCCCAGCCACCCCAACCCCCTGATCTTCCCCAAGCCAACATGGATAAATACAGGCCTGATCTCCTCCTCCTCTTGACGACGAATCCAACCAGAAAAGCCTACCTATTGAACTGGGCTTACTGCTCAGACACTACCACCAAATCGCAATTCCAGTAAAAGACGTTCGCCATAACGGACTCCACCGTATCCTTTCAAACAACAAGGATTCCTTGACACTTACCTAGTCTTTTCACATAGGTACCACTGGTACCCATATCAAATCCCAACTATTACCACTCTCTCCAACCCTAGGGAGCAGTCGCGAAACACGCTAGACAAACTCATCTCCTAAGCTGCACAGAGAATCTATAACGCCTCCTGTACCACAGCATTCTTGCCACAACTTCCATGAAGGAGTCCCTCCCCCGCCTGGATGGGTGACACTTACTATGTCTGCCATGGTGACTTTTGCCCCACTGCGGCGTACGGAGGTCCCCTTAACACCCGCGCCCCTCCCATGCTTTTTTTTTTTTTTTTTTTTTTTTGGCCTGCACTGTCAGTTCATTCTCACATTGGGAGCTACAAAAAATTGGAGACTGGTGTTGACAACGGACCACAACGACACAACAATATAGCTAACTAAACAGTTAGTTACCGACCGTTGGCTCATGTGGTTAAACTTCATCATTTTATTACTTCAAAACAAACAAATGAGTAAACATGAAGCCTCCCATCTCCTGGTAGAACTAGTTTCACTAAAAATGTAAACACTATCAGAGACAAAAATTATATAACCCTTTCTGTTGCCTTTTTGGATCAACATCAAAGCAGGAACTAAAAACAATTGCAACTAAGACTTACCTGATTTCAATAATGCTAAAAAACAATGTAACTACGTAAATAACAAATTTCCGATGTACCACCACATACAGGTGTATAAAGCAAACCAACCCAGATTGGTACGCTGTTCAGACTATCATCCTACACATCAACCAGAGGGTTTCTTTTACAACTACTTGTTGCTCAAGATATCGTTCCGTGCTGAAAGTGAACTGCTATCTAACGCCAACCCTGACAGCAGCTACTTGACTGAATGCATGCTCAAAGGCTACATCAACACTGAAGAGGTAAGAAGAAACAAAAGGGAACAGAAGTTAAGATTAGAACAGCGTAGCTGTCACTAACATTTGTATATGGATTCTAGAGTCAATCCTATTATTTTGTGTTTTCATTATTCTGCAGCAGTATTGTGTTAACAACATAGCTCAAGTAGATACAGCTGAAAACGCGTTCTGTAAAGTTTAAATCAACTGTCCACTATCTAAAGTCCACAATCACATTTAAATCTTCATACAGGCCCATATTGACCTTCACACAATTTACGATACCCGTTATTGATCACACAGCACACAGGCATAGCTGCAGCTTGCATCTAAGCATGCATGCCTGATTTATAGTATATTCCATGCTATTTGTAAGCATCCACAGGCCATAACTCTTACTACACATTAATCTCATGCAGTCCTGAATATTGTTATCCTCTAAAAACTCTTTATCTGACCTTGTAACAACGGGTATAAGCTAACCATTAATAAGTTATTAGGAAGTAGCTTATAACTTTGACAACAAACTAAGATCACTGTATTATTCTCC
>JACBWV010000537.1:192500-249589 GCA_013435795.1 Chlamydomonas sp. ICE-L | reverse complement strand
CTAAGTGCTACGTTTGTGTCAATCTGCCACACCTACCCGTTCCCAGCCCCCACCATCCATCACGACACAGCCCCTTGCCCAGCCGGACCCACTGCCATAGAGCACCCCCGCTGCTCATGCCCCGATTCATAGATCCCACAGCGAACACCACACATCCACCACTTCCACGCTCTGCGCATCCCACATGTCAACCACACGTCAGCAGCGACTCTGACCACGCACTTACACAGACATCGCCAACTGCACCCCCAGTCCCACTACACATCAGGTGCTTCACTCACAAACTAACACCTATGATCCCGGGCTCCGTGTCTAGTGCATGGATTCACATGCAGGCTTGTGGCAGATGTCATTACCTAGGCATTAAGCGGAGGGAGGGAGAGGTATCGCCTACTAGGTAGGACTAGGAGGGAGGCTACCTACCAACACACCGGCCCCTATCGCCACACACACCTCTAGTCCCCCCCCCCCTGCCACACTTCCCCGACCCCCCCCATACTCAAGGAATACAGCAAAAAGGGACACTATTACCTCAACATTACAACCCAGGACAACCATCACCAGCCAATGTGCTCTCGACCTGAACATCTATCATCAGGGTGCCTTGTTTTGTTTCCATGGCGCGTCTGGTGTTGTCAGATCAGCAGCTGACGTCAGTAGGACTTACCCCACAGGCTCGACAACCTACCCACCCTGCCGGCACCAGGGCCCACCCAAAACGCGACCGCCCGAGGGCAGCGCCCCTCTGCCCCCCCCCCCCCCCCTACTCACGACGTGGTACACAGGACACGGACCGGAACCGCGGCGTGCGCAGCCCACGTCCGCTTGTGTGTATGTGCAGAACACAGCTCGCACTATGATTCAACACACAGGCCACAACCTACCCCGCACCTACCTTCCCTGCCCCCATGGCAGCATCGAGCACCGACTACCACCTCACGTCATCAACCAGCCTCAACCTTCGAACACCTCTACCCACACAACCAAGCGACCAGACCCAGCCCCCTCTCCGTGTTTTGCAGAACAACAGCTTTCAGAGGGATTGTGAGCAGCTCATCGATGGCGTCATGGATGCTGTTGAGCGTTAGTGCACAGAGGCCATCTCATCACCCTCCTTCTCAGGCATCACACCAACTACTGTGGAACCGCGTCGTCGCTGCTCATGTATTGGAACAATTGCAATATTGTTAGCAAACTAGAGCAGCGCGGGGATACAGTTAGCTCACAGATGTGATGGCTGAGCAAGCACACTCACAAGCGTAAGCGCTGGGCGCGCAGGGACGAGCGGCACTGGTGGGGTGGGTGTATGATTGATGGTGTGTTAGTGACGGTAGTGGGATAGGAGGATGTCGTATGACGAGGAGAAATGTATGTACCAGGCCGGCGGATAGCAGATGGGGGAACTGCGCAGAGCAGTTGATTGTGAGGAGATTAGTAGTAGGAAGTATTAGTATCATTATCAAAAATGGATTACGAGGCCTGCGAGACCAGGAACTGCAGATACGTAGTGCCAGGGCCTATCGTCATCAATCACTCGCGCTTGCTGCGGCTACCAACTCCAGGCAGAAACGGGGCGCTCAATAACAGACACGAAAAATCTAGCTCAGTTAGTCTCTTGCTTGGTCCGGGGACAGCTCGTAACTGCCATCTCATAATGAGCTGAGGTGGTGGAGAGACCCTCGGGCCACCCGGTTGACAGGGGCACGGGGGCCACCATACCCACGCACGGTGAGTGTTGGGTAAGGACCTAGGTTGATGGGACCAAACGCATTCCGTCCCCTCCCACCTGATACTACCTCTTCCCGTTCTCGCTTGGACCACTCTTTCCCCCTGCAGGTAACGCCGGTGCTATCCTGGTGTTGGGTAGGGACCTGGTCATGGTGCCCAAGCTCATCCACCCCCTCCCACCTTCACAACCCAACTCCCCCGAGGGTGAGCATGACGATGAGCAGCCCCAGAACCATGGAGGACCTGACACATGGATGGTCAGCAGAATCAACGGTGACGCGAGGCGCGCCTACACACCCCAGAGGCAGGCCTCGACGTCTTGCAGAGGCACCAGTCTACGAATACTTCTAACCGAAAGTGAAGTGACATGTTTGTGTTTGGTACGTACATGGCAGGTCGGCACATGTCCCGGCGTGGCACCGAGTCACTTGTGATACTTTGTAACCGGAAAAGTAAAATACCTATGTTTGACACGGAATGGCAGGTCTCCCTAGTCTCAGGCACCTTCGTACCATGGAATACTTCTAAAACGCGCAAAATTGTAGAACAGTAGCAGCTGTTATTGTCGGGCAAGTGGCAGGTCCACAATGTCTAAACACACCTCCCTGTAATACCGTACTTGTACTGAAATGGGGAATCGACAGCACAGAAAACATATTGTGGCACGGCTGTGGCATAGCCACATGATACCTCAGCTACCTCCCTAGTCGAATGCTGTTAACTTCAAATGTGAACACATGTTGTGGACGGCAGTGGGTCTGGCACACTTCGTCTGAGGGTCCGGTGCCCTGTGAAGTGACTAGCTATTCTGAGACCGAAAAGTAGAACAGTGTTGATGGGCAAGGCATGTGGGCAGGCCAGCATGTCTCAGGCCACACCTGGAGTCCATTTGGTAACTGACGCAGTACTAAAGCAGTGACGGTTTAGTACAACTGAGGCAGGGCCGCAGTTGAAAATACATGCCTCCTTTGTATGACTCAAGGCCGGCCACAGTCTCGCAGGCTCCTCCTGGGGGGTAGCTGACATGATGTGAACCAAGTCCGAAGAATACATCACTTTAGATGACGTCACAACCCTGAATAACTCCAATTGAGCGCGGAGTCGTGACTACCCAGCCACATACCGTACGGACACCTAGATCGAAATGACAACGCTAACTAAGTACTAGAGGACATCCAGGCCCTAACCTAGAGAGCGACCACCCTGGAGGGTTAACCAAGGAAAGGGCACGTAGTCTGCATGGCACGCACGTAGACTACATGCCCAAACAGGGTCAAAGTGGTGCTAGTCCTCAACAAGGCAAACAGACTGCACGAGGGACTATAGGTCCAGACTGGAGGACTCACATTGAACAAGCAAACAATCGAGACTGAGGTGGGCAGCACAAGATTCAGACGTTGATGGGTGGCAATGCACAATCTCGAAATACTGAGAAAACGCTAGTATATGAGGCAACGGACTTCACAACAGCTGGCCACGTGCCAAACTCCCAAGCAGGGCGAACAGGGTCATCGAGATGTTCCACAGTTACGAAGGCAAGTGTCCACTAGAGATGATCCACGACATAGCCATGTATGCCTTAATCTAGGAGGGGAATCGGGAGTGAGGCACGAGTGAGGCTCAAAGAAAGAGCCACATTGGCGAAACGCCAAGGCGGAAAGGGGAAAGCAGAACGTAGAGTGCCTCAAATCGGGGGGGGGAGCGGTGCTGAAAATGGTGCATTTGTCTTGATTTTTGGTGTTATGATAACTGTTAATGAACGACATGGTCGTTTTGACTTGTGCTCTGCCGAAGGCACTTCGATGTGCGCCTGATCGTTACAACGGACATTATTCCCCCTTGCACGGCGGGAATGCGTTGGCATTCGACTCCCGCTTTGCGGCATGGTTGATCCGATTTGTGTGATGCTGGCATTTAGCTGTAGCTCGCGACTTGCTGTCTGTTGAATAGAGTATGAGAAGTTCGTCTGAGCCAGAGGGACGACGCGCTCTCGTACAGTCTTTGGAGATGGATGGTGGATGCGGAGAGCTAGCAGGCATGGAAGGCACGAAGTGAGTACACGTTTCGTGTTAACGTGGACTATAGTCTAGGCCCGGCTTACGCTATGGTAGTCCTTGAAACTTCAGGACGATCGCTGTGAGTACGGTATTGCAGGGACGGGTAGGATGTAAGACATTTCTCAATTTGCAGATTAGTGGCAATAGTGATGCACCAGTTGTCTTCTTGCTCTTTTCTTCTTCCTTCTTTGTGGATTGTACGTCATGGCAGCTCCCATTAGCCCCGCCCATAACCCATTGGGTAAAACCCAAAGCTTTCAGCCGCACTGGATGCCTGTTTGTGTCAGCTGTTCATATTCACACTATGATCTTCTTCAGGTTTGCTGGCCCAGTGACAGGAAACGAGATCCTGCCCTACAAAGCTGCTACGACGACGGCGTGGCCCCGCATAAGACACTGTGGAAGTAGCGTCGCATGTGCTTGGGCAACTACGTCTTCTCCGTGTGATGCAAAAATGTGAGACCGATGTCCATACTCCGAGCGATGTGGTTTGAGCTGGGTGGAAACAACATCTAGAGTCTGGACTCAGGGTGCACAGAGGCAGCTTAGTTCTCCTGCCATGTAGATGTCAGCATTGAAAAGTACGGGGATTGCTGACTAGTCCCGATGCGGACGCGTCGCGATGCATAGACTGTAGAGCTTGGAATTGCACAAGCAAAATGCCCGCCAGACCGGTTAGCCATCTATCCCGGGCGCTCGCATCAAGTGTTCATCGTTGATATCTGTATTGATAAACATGCAGGAGTGGGTCCCAAAGTCTCGTGGCGCAATTCAAATTTAATGGCGGATTTGAATGTCATACGTGGATGCGTGTGTATCCGGTACAGCGTCGGAACTCAGATTTCCGGCTATAGGCAAGCAAGCACGCTTGCGGTTTGACGCCCACCATTCGCGATGCAACAGACTGCAGTTACACGACTATTCGATTCTCTGCAGTGCCAGCCAAATTCCAAGCCAATCTAAAGACGACCCCCCATCGGGATCTCCCCGATACGGGACCCCATCGACTCTCCCTCCTCTTACGGGCAGGACCAGCCCCTGCTAAAACAAAAAAGCGATTATACAACACAACGCCCATCTCCAATGGACCTCTTTCTCCATTTCGCGCAATCGGTAGGGCTGTCTCGGCCCCGTTTCGCCGCCAGGGTGACCAGCCAAGTCGCACCATTGAACCAGCAATGCTTCTTACTGTAATTGTCCTCAACCTGCATAGGTCTCCGTGTCATCGAGAACTGCTCAGCCTCAAGCCAGAACAATACTCTAGATCTAGCATCCTGGCTCGTTGCAGCGGTACAGAAGCACGACCACTTTATGTGACGACAAAACCCCTCGCCAAGCCATCCCGTGTGGTCTCAGGAGGTGACCATCATCCTTCATCGTCCAGCCATCTGCTGACCCAGCGTTAAAAGGATTTCAATCCGATCAACTGACTCCCATTTCATAATAAGGCCATCCTACTCATGCGGCGTGTAATCCCATGCAATTTGAATCTGGCTACCTTACTAACCCATCCATTGTCAAGAACCTCGCTTCTTCTTGTAATGTGGCCCATGGTGCCCCCGCCCCGCCCCCCCGCCGCCGCCGTTCGTCAATTTCCATAGACTGATCCAATAGCGAGGCGGAGATCGGGAGCTGGTGCATTGCTCATACCACCGAATTAGTAGGTAAGTAGTCCACCCCTAAGTCATGTATGCAAGAGTCACGATGTTGGTCCACAAACACGACATACACCCACAAACCTCAGGTGCTTGACTGCCTTCCAAATCACATGCAAAATATAGATCATCATATATTTACCATCCGTTCATTATACATTCATTCATTCATTCATTCATCCATTCAATTATATTCATTCATTCATTCATTCATATCATTCATTCAGCATTCATCATTACATATTCATCATTCATCATTCTATCCATATCCTTCATTCATCATTCATCATCATACATTCCTTCTAAATCATTCATATCATTACATTCATATCATTTCATTCTTTCCTTCATTCATATCATTCATTCCATATTCATCATCATTCATCATAAAATCATACATTCGTATCGTTTCTTTGTCGTTCGTATAAAACAAATAAACTCGTCGTCGTTCGTTCATTCATTCATGTATTCATGCATGCATGCATCCATGCATCCATGCATCCATCCATCCATCCATGCATCCATCCATCCATCCATGCATCCATCCATCCATCCATCCATCCATCCATCCATCCATCCACTCATTGACTCATTGACTCATCCATCCATCCATCTATCCATCCATTGCATTGTCATGGACATGTCACAGTTGACCAAAGAAAAGCCCAATCTACAACATCAAGGGGGGTGCGGGGGTCAATGACTTCCAACCCCCCTCAAATATAAAATCATGGGGTACAAGCAAAAAACAATAGGGCATTATGCATCGGCTGGTAACCAACCCATGCTCAGTAGACACGAGCAGCAATGCCGTCGTTGATTCCACACTGCGTTTTTCGGCTACCAGCATCAGCTTATAGGCAGCTCTCTGAGACTGCCTCTGGGCCAAACCAATATCCTAAGCACTTCAAGCTAGGCAGCTGGAAAGCTGGCAGCTGCAAGGTGCTTTCCAGTGCACTAGTATGTGCTCAGGTTTGGATGAAGAGTGCGCCCGAGGAGCTGCTTAAGAGCTGCTGCTAGTAGCTGAAATGAAATGCTCTGGGATTATATGTGGTATGGCTGTCAGCACTGCAGTTACCTGTGTTGGGGTCACGCCGCATGGGGGCAAGGTCTCCACAAGGGGGCCTTGCCCACTGCAGTTACCTGTGTTGGGGTCACGCCGCATGTGGGCAAGGTCTCCACAAGGGGGCCTTGCCCACTGCAGTTACCTGTGTTGGGGTCACGCCACATGGGGGCAAGGTCTCCACAAGGGGGCCTTGCCCACTGCAGTTACCTGTGTTGGGGTCACGCCACATGGGGGCAAGGTCTCCACAAGGGGGCCTTGCCCACTGCAGTTACCTGTGTTGGGGTCACGCCACATGGGGGCGAGGTCTCCAACAGGGGGGGCCTTGCCCCATTGACAGGATACCTGTGGGTTGGGGAGTCTCTCCACATGGGGGCAAGGTGCCTTCCACAAGGGGGCCTTGCCCACTTGCAGTTACTGTGTTGGGGGGTCACTCCACCTGGTTGGGCGAGGTCTCCACAAGGGGGCCTTGCCCAACTGTGCATTACCTGGTGTATAGGAGTCACAGCCACATGGGGGCAAGTCTCACAAGTGGGGCCTTGGGCCCATCTGCGGTTTACCGGTTGGGGTACGGCACATATGGGGGACAAAGGTCTCCACACGGCGACCCTTGCCCCACTTATGGCGACACCTCCGCTATGGGCAGGTTTTCCCACAAGGGTAGCCTATTCCCAAACATGACTGATACTTGCCACACGGGGGTAAGCCATCAATGTCTTCGCCCGTCTCACATGTCCACCCTTCATATGGGGCACGTATCGCCTGGCAGCTTCCAGTTCCAGCCAGCCCCATGAGGCAGCCACTGGGTCCAACCCCAAGCTTGTAGCTGCGTTGGAATGTCTTTCACGTCAGCGTTAATACGCACAAGCTAGCTTCAGGTTTGGCCTAAGGACGGGGAAGGGAGGTGCCTAGAAGCTGCTACACGTAGCCCAACAAAAAAACAGTGATGGTGACCTTGCCGCATGGCGACCTAGCCCATGGGACCAAGCCACAGGGGCACCCTGCCTACTGTTCCATTTTTGGGCTATGCATGGCAGCTTCCAGCCAGCCCCACGGGGTCAAGCCACAGGGGCACCCTGCCCACTATTTCATGTTTGGGCTATGCATGGCAGCTTCCAGCCAGCCCCATGGGCCCAAGCCACAGGGGCACCCTGTCTACTGTTTCATTTTGGGGCTACGCATGGCAGCTTCCAGCCAGCCCCATAGGGCCAAGCCACAGGGGCACCCTGCGCACTGTATCATTTTCGAGTTACGAATGGCAGCTTCCAGACAGCCCCATAGGGCCAAGCCACAGGGATACCTTGCCCACTGTTTCATTTTTGGCCTACGTATGGCAGCTTCCAGCTAGCCCCAAGGGCCAAGCCTCAGGGGAACCTTGCCCACTGTATCAATTTTGGGGGCTATCTGCATGGCACTTTCCGCCCAGCCCGCCATGGGCCAGCCGCGGGTGACCGTTCCCCATGGGCGAGTAAGCCACACAGTGCAACCTGCCCCACAGTGCCAACCAAACCGTCATACCTTGCTCAAGGTCACCATGAGGCCTTGCGCGGGCCACCCTTGACCCCCACCCCCCCCCCCCCCCCCCCCCTCCCCGGTGGATGTCCCCTGTCTACAGTTACCTGAGGATGATTGTCGACTTCCCAACCAACCCAACCCTATCCCCAAACCAGCCTGTGCAAAACAAATGAATTCAGTCCCCAAACCAAGAACAAGAACAAGAACAAGAACACACACACACACACACCAACACACCAACACACCCTCCCCCCCCACACACCCACACCACCCACCACACACCCACACTCCCACACCCACACCCCAGGCGGTTAAATTCGGCGAGTTCAAGCTTAAGAGTGGTCTCATGTCCCCCGTCTACATTGACCTGAGGATGATTGTGTCCTTCCCAGACATTCTGGAGCAGGTGTCTCGAATGATGTGGAGTGTGTGCAAGGATGTCAAGTTCGACATTATGTGCGGTGAGTGGTGGGTGTAAGTGGGTGGGTGATCGAATGATGTGGAGTGTGTGCAAGGATTTCAAGTTTGACATAATGTGCGGTGAGTGTTGACCCCCACCCACCCACCCACCCACCCACATACATACCCCCCCCCACACACACCCCCCCGCCCCACCCCACCCCACCCCACCCTCTCCCACCCTTGCCACATACCAGGTTTGCCCTACACCGCCTTGCCCATCGCCCCTTGAAAGTCCCTGGCCCCCACTACCAACACACATTCACCCACACCCACAAGCGAACCCACAAGCACCCACCCTCACCACCTACCACCTCACTGTCGTCTGTCCCTCACCCACCCTCACCATCTACTAGGTGTACCTTACACCGCTTTGTCCATCACCACTTTCATGTCCCTGGCCCCCACTACTTACACATGTTCACACCCACCCACAAGCGCAAACCACACCCACCCACCACCCGCCCACCCTTCCACCTCACTGTTGGCTGTCCCTACTAACATGTCTCTGGGCTTTGGACTGCCCATGGTGATGCCCCCCCCCCCCACCCCCCCCCCCCCCCAGAAACACGCCACTTGCCACCCAACATTCACACCCACCCGCACTGTCCCTCACCCACCCTTGCCACGTACCAGGTGTGCCCTACACGGCCTTGCCCATCGCCACTTGCATGTCCCTGGCCACCACTGCCAACACACATCCACACACCCACAAGCACACACAAAAGCACACCCACCCACCCTTACCCCTCCCGTCTGTCCCTCACCCACCCTTACCATCAATCAGGTGTGTCCTACACGGCCTTGCCCATTGCCACTTGCATGTCTCTGGGCTTTGGACTGCCCATGGTGGTGCGGCTCCCTCCCCCCCCCCCACCCACCCACCCCCTAGAAACACGCCTGCCACCAAACATTCACACCCACCCGCACTGTCCCTCACCCACCCTTGCCACGTACCAGGTGTGCCCTACACGGCCTTGCCCATCGCCACTTGCATGTCCCTGGCCACCACTGCCAACACACATCCACACACCCACAAGCACACACAAAAGCACACCCACCCACCCTTACCCCTCCCCTCTGTCCCTCAACCACCCTTACCATCAATCAGGTGTGCCCTACACCGCCTTGCCCATCGCCACTTGCATGTCTCTGGGCTTTGGACTGCCCATGGTGATGCGAAGGAAGGAGGTGAAGGACTATGGGACTAAGAAGGCGATTGAGGTGAGCACTGGTATCAAGGGTGGGGGCTTGCAATGTCATTGTTGTCTTTTTCCATTTTTCTTGTTAAATAATGCAGGAAGCCTGTAAGGATGGAGGTGGATGCTGTGTCTTCGTGGGTGTGGGTGGGGTGGGTGGGGGACTATGGCACCAACTTAGGCACCAGTATGGCACCATTGAGGTGAAGGACTATGGAACTAAGAAGGCTTTTGAGGAGAGAACCAGTGTCAAGGGTGGGGCCTTGAGAGGGTCATTGTTGTTGTCTATTTTCATTTTGTAATTCAATAATGCAGGAAGTCTTTTGCGGGGGAAGGTGGAGGCTGTGACTGTGTGGGTGGGTGGGTTGGGGTGGGTGGGGGCTAAGGCACCATTGGGGTGAAGGATTATGGAACCAAGAAAGCGATTGAGGTGAGCACCAGTATCAAGGGTTGGGGCTTGAGAGGGTCATTGTTATTTTGTATATTTTAATTGTTTTAATATTGCAGCAGATTGCAGCAAGCCTTTGAGGAGGGAGGTGGAGGCTGTGTCTGTGTGGGTGTGGGTGGGGAGTGGGGTGGGGACTATGGCACCAACTAAGGCACCATTGAGGTCAGTATCAAACGTTGGGGCTTCTTAGAGTGTCTGCCTTTTACTGAGTAGTTTGTCTTTTACCCTTTTTCTTTTTTACCGACTTGTTTTACTTTTTAACTAAGAACTTTTTATTTTTTCACGGACTTGTTTGTTTGTTTTTATCGACTTGTTTGTCTTCTACTGAATCCTTTAAATGCGATCTGAATCTACCCCCCTTTCTCCTTCCCCCACTATGTAAATCCAGGGTGCCTTCAATCCCGGCCAGAACTGTCTCATCATACCAGACTCTAATTACAAGAGTCACCCAAACCCATCTCTACTACTCTGCCCCTGCCCCTGCCCCTCTACTACTCTGCCCCTGCCCCTGTCCCCACTCTCCTCTTCCCCCACCATGTAAATCCAGGGTGCTTTCAAGCCCGGCCAGAACTGTCTCATCGTAGAAGACCTGGTCACCTCCGGTGCATCCGTTCTGGAAACAGTGGAGACCCTCACTGACGTGAAGCTGGTGACAACTGACGTGGTGGTGCTCATCGATAGGGAGCAGGGTGGACCTCAGCACTTGGAGAAGAATGGGCTCAAGCTGCATGCCGCCTTCACTCTTACACAGTTGCTGGAGGTGGGTGAAGGGGTGTGTGTGTGGGGTGGGGGGTGGGGTGGGGGGGCAAAGCTATTGGAGGGGGGTGTATGGAAGAAGGGGAGGGGGGGGGGGGGGGGGGGGGGGGGGGGGGGGGGGGGGGGGGGTCACAGCACACAAATATGAGACAAACATCAGATACACAAATATGAGACAAACAAATATGAGACAAACATCAGATAAACAACAGACAAACACAGCCGCTCGAATCTGGGCAACCCGAACCCTCTCCTGACGGTAGCCTTTGTTTTTCTGGCTAGATCACACCCGAGCCATTTGCGGACATGTACGGCAGTCTTCTTGTTTGCTTTGTACATTACTCATAGCTCGTACATCTCTACCTGTCCCTCCTCCTAAACCCCTCCAGTTGTCTTGCCTTGTCTTGTATATGTACAATATGAGGGGTGCTGAGCCGTTCACATTAGTCATAGGAGTCATACCTCGTACATCTCTACCTGTCTCTCCTCCTAAACCCCTCCAGTTGCCTTGCCTTGCCTATAAGCTTGTATTGCTCTTGTATTGCTTGTCATGCCAGTCTTATAAATGTACAATCGCTGTATCTTAAAAGGGTTGCTGAGCTGTTCATATTACCCATAGCTCTTACCTCTGTACCTGTCCCTCCTCCTAAACCCCTCCAGTTGCCTTGCCTTGCCCAGAAGCTTGTACTGCTTGTCATGCTCTTGGAAATGGACAGTCGCTGCATCTCATTAGGGTTGCTGAGCCGTTCACATTACCCATAGCTCTTACCTCGCTACCTGTCCCTCCTCCGAAACCCCTCTAGTTGCCTTGCCTTGCCTAGAAGCTTGTACTGCTTGTCATGCCCGTCTTGGAAATATACAATTGCTGCATCTTAAAAGGAGTGCCGAGCCGTTCACATTACTCAGAGCTCTAACATATCTACATGTACCTCTGCCTAACCCCTCAAGTTGCCTTGCCTTGTCTTTTATATGTACAATCGCTGCATCTTAAAAAGGGTGCCGAGCCGTTCACATTAATCAGAGCTCTTGCATCTCTACCTGTCCCTCCACCCAAACCCCTCAAGTTGCCTTGCCTTGCCTAGAAGCTTGTACTGCTTTTGCACTACTTGTCATGCTCGTCTTATAAATGTACAATGGCAGCATCTTGGGGGGGGGGGGGGGGGGGGGGGGGGGCTGAGCTGTTCACATTACTAATAGCTCTTACCTCAGTCTCTTAGCTCAGTCTCTTAGCTCTCACCTCATTCTCACAAACGCTCGCACAGTTGCTACCGCCCCGACCACTGTAATTGTTTTGGGCTACATGACGTTCTGTTGTCATCAACACGCCATTGTTGACCCAAGACAAGCCCGCTCCACAACATCCGGGAGGGATTTTCAATTAATCCTCCAAAGTAGACAGGTAATAGTGCAGCAAGCAAGCAAAATTGAAGCAAGCAAGCATTTTTGCCAGCACTATTTTTATTTCTCCATGTAAACAAACGCGTACCAGCTTCTAGGCAATTCCCTTTACCTGTCCTTGGGCCAAACTTGAAGCTTGCTATTGCGTATGAAAGCTGACATGACAGGCATTCCAATGCAGCTGCAAGCTTTGGATTTGACCCAGTGGCTGGCTAATGGGGCTGGCAGGAAGCTGCCATGAGTACCACAAAAAAGGAGCAGTGCACACACCCACACCCCCGTCACCTCCCTGCTTGCCTCATCCGATCCCCCACTCCCCCCCCCCCCCCCCCCCCCCCCACACACACACACACAAAACCACCACCACCACGCACACAACCATGCAACCAAACACGCACGCACCCAAGTACACATGCACACACACACACCTGTCACCTGTTGTTGCTTGTAGGTGCTGCTGAAGCACAAGAAGGTCAGTGAGGAAACTGCCAAGAAGGTGAAGGACTTCGTGACCACCAATCAGACGGCTGATCCCAACGCTAAGGTGGAGGCTGCTACTTCCCTCCCCTCAACTGCTGAACCTGTCAAGTAAGGAAGGGAGTGGCTGGTAGTGGTTAGGGGGCAGAGATGGGGGGGGGGGGGGGGGGGGGGGAGGGGGGGGTAGGATGTGGGTGGGCGGGGGGGCGTGACAACCAATCAGACGGCTGATCCCAACACAAGTTTGAGGCCGCCGATCAGACGGCTGATCCCAACGCCAAGGTGGAGGCTACCACTTCTCTCCAATCTAGAGATGTGGGTGGTGTATGTGTGTGGGTGTGTGTGTGGGGGGGAGGTGACGGCCAATCAGACGGCTGATATGTGTGGCGGTGGTGTGTGGTATAAGCTGGAAGAGTTGACCCCTGCCCGTCCTCCCTTGCCCCCCACCCCCCCACCCCCTACCCCCCACCCCCCACACACACACACACGTTACCCACCCCCCCTCTCCCACCCTCCTTGCCCTCCACACACACACTCCCCCCCCCCCCCCCCCCCCCCCCCCCCCCCCCATTGCTTGCTGTGTGCAGGAGGATGCGTTACGAGGAGCGCGCCAAGGTAGCCAAGAACCCAATGGCCAAGAAGTGCCTGGAGCTGATGGCAAAGAAGAAGACCAACCTCTCCGTTGCTGCTGATGTCGACACGGCGGAGGAGATGCTTGCCATGGCGGAGATGGTAATGGACAGTCTTGCAGGGGGGATGTTGTACCTTATTATGTTCATTTGGTTCATCTATCGCTGCTGATGTCGACACAGCGGAGGAGATGCTTGCCATGGCTGAGATGGTAATGTATTGCTTTCTGCATTTATCTGCATTTTTGTTTATTGAGATATTTAAGTATTTGTTTGTCCATTTGTTTGTTTTGTTCGTCCATTTTTGTTTTTGTTTAGTAAGTCTATTTGTTAGTTTTTCCTCTGGCCATCCATATTAGTGATTTGGTATTATGTATATAATCAATGCTGCCCCCCCCCCCCATCCCACCCAAGTCCACTCCACTCCACCTCATCCCACCCCCCATCCCAGCCACCCCACTCCACTCCACTCTACTCCATCCCACCCCCCATCCCACCCCAGTCAACTCCACTCCACCTCATCCCACCCCCCATCCCACCCCACTCCACTCCACTCTACTCCATCCCACCCCCCATCCCACCCCAGTCCACTCCACTCCATCCCACCCCAGTTCACTCCACTCCACTCCACCTCATCCCACCCCCCATCCCATCCCAGCCACCCCACTCCACTCTACTCCATCCCCCCCCCCATCCCACCCCAGTCCACTCCACTCCACCTCATCCCAGCCACCCCAGTCCACTCCATCCCACCCCCCATCCCACCCTGTCCACTCCACTCCACCCCATCCCACCCCCTATCCCACCCATCCCTGTCCACTCCACTCTACTCCATCCCACCCCCCATCCCACCCATGCGGACATCTTTGACAAGTGGGATTCCACTCCATTCCACTCCACCCCATCCCACCCCCCACTCCCCACCCCAGCTCACCCCATCCCACCCACCCCAGTCCACTCCACCCCTTCACATCCCACCCACCCAGCCCACTCCACCCTTGCCCACCCATGCAGACATCTTCGACAAGTTGGATGCCACACCATCCCTCTCCACCCCATCCTCCCCCCACCCAGCTCACCCACCCCAGTCCACTCCAACCCAGCCCACCCACTCCAGCCCACTCCACTCTAGCCCACCCATGCAGACATCTTTGACAAGTGGGATGCCACCCCAGCCCCCACTCCACCCCTGCCCACCTCATCCCCCACCCCCAGCCCACTCCACCCCAGCCCACCCATTCAGTCTTCTTTGACAAGCGCAATGACCCCCCCTCCAACTCTACCCCATCCCCCACCCACTCCACCCCACCCCCCTCATTCAGGTGGGTCCCCACATCTGTGTGTTTAAGACCCATGTGGACATCTTCGACAAGTGGGATGTCTCCATCGCTGACAAGTTGCAGGAACTAGCTAAGAAGCATGGTAGGGAAGGGGTGTCTTGGGTGGTGGGTGGTGGGGTGGGTGTTCGTGTGTGTGTGGTGGTGTGTGTGTGTGTGTGTGGGGGGGGGGGGGGGGGGGGGGGGGGGGGGGGGGGGGGGTCAGAAGTGAAGAATCCATCGCCGACAAATTGCAAGAGATAGCTAAGAAGAATGGTAGGGAAGGGGTGTTTTGGGTGGGATTGTGGGTGTTTGTATGTGGTTGTGTGTGTGTGTGTGTGTGTGTGTGTGGGGGGGGGGGGGGGGGGGTCAGAAGTGAGGAATCCGTTGCTGACAAGTTGCAGTAGATAGCTAAGAAGCATGGTATGGAACGGGTGTCTTGATTGGGGGGGGGGGGGGGTCAGAGGTGAAGAATCCATCGCTGACAAATTGCAAGAGATAGATAAGAAGAATGGTAGGGAAGGGGTGTCTTGGGTGGGATGGTGGGTGTTTGTATGTGGTTTGTGTGTGTGTGTGTGTGGGGGGGGGGGGGGGGGGGAGTCAGAAGCGAAGAATCCATTGCTGTCAAGTTGCTGGAGATAGCTAAGAAGCATCATAGTGAATCTTAGTATTTAGGGCAAGTCGGCTGGGGGAAGAAGCTGCTGAGAAATTTATAAAAAGTATGGTACAGAAAGTTCTCTTCCTCATCAATACCCCGTCCTACCTAGCTACTTACCTGCCCACCTGCCTATCCACCTACCTACCCATCCGCCTACATGCCTATCTACCTACCCACCTACCCATCCACCTACCCACATGCCTATCTACCTACCCATCCACCTACCCATCCACCTACCCACCTGCATGCCTATCTACCTCTTACCTACCCATTCACCTACCTACCCATCTGCCTACATGCCTATCTACCTACCCATCCACCTACCCACCTGCATGCCTATCTACCTCTTACCTACCCATCCAACCACCTACCCATCCGTCTACATGCCTATCTACCTTCCCACCTACCCATCCACCTACCCACCTACCTATCTACCTCTTACCTACCCACCTACCCATCTGCCCATCTACCTACGTACCCATCCACCTACATGCCTATCTACCCACTGTACATTTCTTTTTTCATGGCAACATACTTCATGAATGCCCACATCTTGTCTAACTACCCAGGCACCTACCTAAACACCCAACTTACTGCCCAACTCCCTACCCAAACACCCATCTAAATACCTAATGGCCTACATACCTGACTACCCAACCACCTCATTCCATCCATCTGTTTCTCCCACTGCAGACTTCCTTATCTTTGAGGATCGCAAGTTTGCCGACATCGGTAACACCGTGGTGTCACAGTACGCTGGTGGGATCTACAAGATTGCCGATTGGTCCGACATCACCAACGCTCACTTGGTGCCTGGCCCTGGTATCATAGACGGCCTCAAGCAAGTAGGCTTGCCCAAGGGTCGTGGATGCTTGTTACTTGCAGGTGTGTGTGATTGGAAGAGGGGGGGGGGGGGGGGGGGGGTAGGCTTGCCCAAGGGTCGTGGATGCTTGTAACTTGCAGGTGTGTTCCATGGGGTGGAGGTGTGAGGTGGGTGGGGTACAGGATGGTCAGACGTGGATGCGTGTTACTTGCAGGTGTGTGTGACTGGAAGAGGGGGGGTCACAGGATGGCCGGAGGGGTGGGGTTGGGGTACAGGATGGTAGGCTTGCCTGAGGGGCGTGGATGTTACTTGTTACTTGCAGGTGTTTGATTGGAAGAGAGGGTCACACAGCATGGCCGGAGGGGTGGGGTGGGGGTACAGTATGGTAGGCTGGCTCAGGAGACGTGGATGCTTGTTACTTGCAGGTGTGTACGCCCCCCCCCCCCCCCCCCCCCCACCCCCCACCCCCCCACCCCCCCCATACACACATTCTAACATGTCCCGACACACCCACACATGTTGCCAGGCCACACTCAAACCCCTCTTCACCCGGGGATAAGTTGCAAGGGCACCCTGGCCAATGGCACCTAAACCAATAGCTAAGATAGCAATACCCCCCCCCCCCCCCCCCCCCCCCCCCCCCCCCCCCCCCCCCCAGCACTCACACTACACACACTCATGTATACACAGACACATACAAATACAAACTCATACATACACCCCTCTTCCACCATTGATGAGCTTCAAGGGCACCCTGGCCACCGGCACCTACACCACCTCAGTAGCCAAGATAGCAATATCACCCCACACACACCCAAACACAGACACACCCAAACACAGACACACCCAAACACAGACACACCCAAACACACACACCCTAACACATCCAAACACAGACACACCCAAACACACCCTAACACACACACACACCTCTCCCCCTAGAATTGAGCTTTTTTGGCACCCTGGCTACTGGCGACTACACCACCTTAGTAGCCAAGATTGCAATATCACCCCATACACACAGACACACCAAAACACACACCAACACGCACCCTCTACACCCACCCACCCCCCTCTTCCCCCAGAGATGAGCTCCAAGGGCACCCTGGCCAATGGCGACTACACCACCTCAGTAGCTAAGATCGCATACCACCGCCCTCTGACACACCCACACACCCACCCCCCTCTTCCCCCAGAGATGAGCTCCAAGGGCACCCTGGCCAATGGCGACTACACCACCTCAGTGGCTAAGATCGCATACCACCGCCCTCTGACACACCCACACACCCACCCCCCTCTTCCCCCAGAGATGAGCTCCAAGGGCACCCTGGCCAATGGCGACTACACCACCTCAGTGGCTAAGATCGCATACCACCGCCCTCTGACACACCCACACACCCACCCCCCTCTTCCCCCAGAGATGAGCTCCAAGGGCACCCTGGCCAATGGCGACTACACCACCTCAGTGGCTAAGATAGCATACCACACCCCTCTGACACACCCACACCCTCACCCCCCTCTTCCCCCAGAGATGAGCTCCAAGGGCACCCTGGCCACTGGCGACTACACCACCTCAGTGGCTGAGATCGCAGAAGAGCAGCAAGACTTTGTGATGGGATTCATCTCAGTCAACCCCGCTGGTTGGGGGGTCACTACCTCTCCTGGCCTAATCCACATGACCCCTGGTGTACAGCTGGCCAAGGGGGGCGACGCCCTAGGACAGCAGTACAACACCCCCGCAGATGTACTGGGACCCCGAGGCAGTGACGTCATCATTGTGGGCAGGGGAATCATCAAGGCTGCTGACCCTGCTGCCGCTGCCAAGGTAGGTTTGGGGGTTTGGGTAGGAAGGGGTGGGGTTGGTGTAGGAAGTGGAAGGGGTGCGGTGGGGTGAGGAGTTTTGTGCTTGGCCCCCGTGGCAGTGACGTCATCATTGTAGGCAGGGGAATCATCAAGGCTGCTGACCCTGCTGCCGCTGCCAAGGTAGGTTTGGGGGTTTGTGTAGGAAGGGGTGGGGTTGGTGTAGGAAGTGGAAGGGGTGGGGTGGGGAGTTTTGTGCTTGGCCCCCGTGGCAGTGACGTCATCATTGTGGGTAGGGGAATCGTCAAGGCTGCTGACCCTGTTGCCGCTGCCAAGGTAGGTTTAGGGGTTTGTGTAGGAAGGGGTTGGGTTTGTGAAGGAAGGGGAAGGGTTGGTGTTGGAAGTTGTGTGCTTGGCCCCAAGGCTTAGAGACTTGCCCACCCCCAAATACGGAACTCGAGGTGATTATAAATAAAGCAATGTCTGCGTTTACATTTTTCCTGGTAATTTGTTTTTACTGCTGAGACGACGAGCAGCCAAATTGCTGGCTGAGGCTATTTAACCCAGTTCGAGTTGGTTATAGGCTATTCGGAGAAGCCAATCTCATACCCGAATGAAAAAAATCTCCAGATTTTTTGAAGAGGGATTAGCCCCATTAAAATGTCCGTTCGTTCGTTCGTCCGTCCGTGTGTCACAAACCAAATTTTCAGGTTTTATGAAAACCACAAAAAAAGTCGAACATTCTATATTTTTGATGAATTATAAGACTTATTTATACCGGACAAATTCCGACCAGAGCACATATGAGCATCGCAATTCTAGCTACAGTTAACGGTTAACAATTTGATTTCAGGGTGTTCTGAGCTAACATTTCACATTTGAAGCACTTCAACATGTGCGTGTACATAGGTTAGGGAACAGAATAGTCGTCAAAAAAACAAGGCGCAACATGTACGCATCATAATTGACGAAACAATCCCCTAGGGCACTTGTGCTATAATTAGCCCACAGACCCCACCTCAGGGCCGTGCGTGGGGCCGGGGGCACCGGGCGGGGGCGGGGCCACGGGCCACCGGGCGGGGGCCGGTGGGCGGGGGCAGGGGCAAGCCACGCCACCTGCCGCTGGCCAAAAACCCGTTCAGGAGGACGGGACATACCGTTCACGTCTGGGCTGGGCCGAAACATGCAATACCTTAACTTGTGCAAATTCCGTAAAATCAATCAGACACCTGATTGGCCTCATTTTTCTTGCATAAAATTATAGAAAAAGTCAATCTACATACTCGCATTTCATTACATTACAGAAACGTTCAATACTGCATAAAAATCAACTACCCTTCAACAACTCTCTTTTTCGTCACTTTATAGTTAACGATGCTAAATCATCAATCGATTCATTGGAATTCTATTAATTTAAAGCCTCCAGGCGCCATTCAATTTTTATCCTATTCGAATTGATTCAATTTAAAGCAATTACATGCATTCAAATCACGTTAATTAAATTAAATGGAAAGGAATAAATCGAATTAAAATAACACAACATTAAATACAATTAAATTAATTAAAATACATTGAATTAAGGATCCGAATAATTTCATTCGGGACGCGCCTCCTTAATATAAAAGGTATATCTAAATCATATCCTTAAAAATATGCCGTTTCGGTAATCTTCTGAGTTTACGAAAATATCCATGACGTGTGTTTTGTGATTGCAGGAGTACCGCGAAGCTGGCTGGTCTGCCTACGAGGCTAGCCTGTAAGTGGCGTTGCTTTTCAAGGGGGCATCGCCGTAATTGGCGTTGCTTCTCAAGACGTCTAGCAGCCAAATTGCTCGACGAAGCTGTGTAACGAAGTTTAAGTTCAAGGGGGGTAACGTTCACCCCTACCCTTGTCCTCTCATTCGGAAGAAACCCCCATACTGGGGTGTGCGTGATTCCACCTTGAGCTTGAACTTGTACTTGGTTACATGGCCCCAGCCAGCAATTTAGCTGCTCGCCGTATTCAGCAAGTCCTGGTTAGCCTAACTGGCCTTTGCTTGCCACCACTGCTACAAACTCCTATTACTGAGGTGTGCGCATCTGCAATAGATTTGATTGACTACATGGTCTCCAGACTGCCACTAGCTAGTTGGAGAGAGGGTTGATTAATATTAGGATGATTAATTTGAAGACCGTGAGGTAAAGAAGATGTGGCGACAGCCTGTTACGTTACATTACATGTTAAAAGTCTAATTGACACCGCGAGGGTGTATGAGACTCAGTGCTTTAAACAAAAAGAAAAAGCACCCTCAAAGCAAAAAACCCCATTACATCAGGGGTGTGTCGAGGACAAACAAACCAAAGTCCCAACCACCGTTTTGGTGGCGTAGGTATTAAACCCCCTAGAGCAGGACCCAGATCTCAACCACTAACGGTGGCGGAGGTTAGAAGCTAACAAATGAGAAGTCACAAGAAAAAAGGGGAATAAATTACGGTGCCACTAAGCAGTCCAGGGCTTCCTGTCTTGCTCTTCTACAAGTAGAAAGATAGTCGGCTAGGTTGCTACAAAAATCTTAGTGCCATACAAGGGGGGGGCAAAGAAAAAGTGAAATACACCATCCCCAAAAAGTGCCGAGGCACCCTTGTGCAGACCCCCCCCCCCCCCCGGCTCCGGAACCCACTGTACAGCCAGTATCTCAGCCACCACTTAGTGTTATGGTGTCTAAGTATGCTCGTATTACAGGGTTTTTAAAGGCCTATACATTGAGGTTGGTCTCTAGTCCATTGGGGATGTTTGAAGCATGAAGCATTGAAAATCATCATCATTAATGTTACATTGTTTGGTGGGGCTTGGGGGTCAGGGCCCCTTAGCCCCTAATGTGCCCACCTTCAATACTCTTCAATAATCAGGTATTCAGTAACCAGGTCTTCAATCCAAGCTTCGATTGGGCATTAAATAATCAGTTCTTCAATAATCACTTATGTATGTATGGCTGAAGGGCACAATGTAGTCCTTTACAACATGTGGTCTCAGTTGGTGACGTCATCGACCACCATTCTCCAGAACAATGCTGGCGCGTCTACTAGGTATGCCTGAAGCCGCACTTGAGCTCGCTCCCTTTGCACATACTGGGCATAATGTGTGGTGTATCTCTCCCCCAATAGCATATATGGACTGGTATTTAGTACAGGAACACCCTAGTTCCACCCCCATGTCATTCTGAGGGCTAGAAAAGGTGCTTGAAAAGTACTTTTTTTTGAAAATGTCAGATTTTCTCCTCCCCCCCCCCCCCCCCCCCCTCCCCCCCGCGGCCTCAGACTTACCGCGGCCAACATTTTTTTTCTACTGGGCCAAATTAAGAAATATAACCTGATTCTTCATCCTCGCTATGATATCTACAAAGTTGAGGGATGGTGTATTTTTGGTTTGAAGTTGCCCCCCGCCCTGGTGCCATAATACTCTAATAATAAATATAATATCTGTTGTAACGACTATTGTCTCTTTCCCTTACCAAGTCTATGAATTTAATTGTTACATGTTTTAAAGCCAACTTTAAGGTAACGTGGTTTTGCTGAGCAATTTGGCTGCCCGCCGCTGTCTTCCTACAGTACACAAATAATAGCCAGAAGAAATGTAATTGTCGTTATAATTAAGGGCGCCTGGAGGCGCGTCCCGAATGAAATAATTCGGATCCTTAGTTCAATGTATTTTAATTAATTGAATTGAATTGTATTTAATGTTGTGATATTTTAATTCGATTTATTCCTTTCCATTTAATTTAATTAACGTGATTTGAATGCATGTAATTGCTTTAAATTGTATCAATTCGAATTGGATTAAATTCGAAGGCCGCCTGGAGGCTTTAAATTAATTGAATTCCAATGAATCGACTGATGATTTAGCATTGTTAACTACCAAGGTGACGAAAAAGAGAGTTGTTGGAGGGTTGTTGATTTTTAAGCAGTATTGAACGTTTATGTAATGTAATGAAATGCATGTATGTAGATTGACTTTTTTTAAGAATTTGATGCAAGAAAAATGAGGCCAATCAGGTGTCTGGTTGATTTTACGGAATTTGTTCAAGGTATTGCATGTTTCGGCCCAGCCCAGACGTGAACGGTATATCCCGTCCTGCTGAACGGGCTTTTGGCCAGCGGCAGGTGGCGTGGCTTGCCACTGCCCCCGCCCGGTGGCCCCCGCCCCCGCCCCCGCCCACGTCCCCGCCCCTGCCCCCGGCCCCGCCCCCGCCCCTGCCCCTGCCCCGCCCCCGCCCGGTGGCCACCGCCCCTGCCCCACGCACGGCCCTGAGGTGGGGTCCGTGGGCTAATTATAGCTCAAGTGCCCGAGGGGAATGTTTCGTCCATTGTGATGCGTACATGTTTCGCCTCCACTTTTTGACGACAATTCTGCTCCCAAACCTGTGTTTGCGCACATGTTTAAGTGGTTCAAATTTGAAATGTTAGCTCAAAACACCCTGAAATCAAATTGTTAACCGTTAATTGTAGCTATTTGGCCCAACCTGAGCTCCTTTTCATGAATTGCGATGCTCATATGTGCTCTGGTCAGAATTTGTCCGGTATAAATAAGTCTTATAATTCATCAAAAATATAGAATGTTCAACTTTTTTATGTTTTTCATAAAACCTGAAAATTTGGTTTGTGACACACGGACGGACGAACGAACGGACATTTTAATGGGGCTAATCCATCTTCAAAAAATAAAGGGCGCCTGGAGGCGCGTCCCGAATGAAAATGTTTAAAATAATATGAATTAAGTTTAACAAATTATTGTATAATTTCATTATTGTATAATTGTATGATTAATTAAATAAATTGTATTAATTAATGAATTATATGATTCAACTGAATTAATCAAATTCTGTTAAATTGATTGATTAATTTAAAATAATTAATAAATTAATAACATCATTAATTAAATTATATTAAATTAATTATCAATTTAATTAATTTAATTGTATTAATTAATAAATCAATTAATTAAACTGTATTTAATTATTTTTTTATAGAATCTAAATTATGTTGTATAGACTTGAATTTAATGCATTTAATTGATTTGAATTGTATGCATTTGAATTCAATAGATTTGGATTTAATTTAATTGAATCGATGGATGTAGCTTTGTTTACTACGAAGTAACGACAATTGACATTTTGTAGGGTTGTTAAATTTGAAGCAGTATTAAACGTGTATGGACTGTCTTGTAGATGGGATTTATTTGCAAGCAGTTGATGCGCACGAAATGTTACCAATTAGAGGTATGGTTGAGTTTGTTCGGTCAGCCGTATACAAGCTTGATGTGGCTTCATTCCCCACAATGATGGCAATTAATTCGGGACCCCCAGGACACAAGCCGCTTGTTGCCTAATACAATATCGTATTACGAGATCGCAGTGTGATATGCGTTCTGACTCGTGTTTTGCCAATGAGGTTGTTGAGTCGGCTGGACGTGTCCCTGGCGTGCGTAGGATTGAACACATAGTCTAGACAGCCTGGGCACGTGGCATCTGAATTATGGTCAACCGCTGGCATTCAAACCACTAAGCAACTAAACCCAGAACACATTAGAAGTCACGGGCAGGACATG
Organism: Chlamydomonas sp. ICE-L; assembly: GCA_013435795.1. NCBI lineage: Eukaryota > Viridiplantae > Chlorophyta > Chlorophyceae > Chlamydomonadales > Chlamydomonadaceae > Chlamydomonas > Chlamydomonas sp. ICE-L. The sequence continues at coordinate 226,025 of JACBWV010000537.1, read as the reverse complement.
GGGCAAATAGTCGAGAAATAGTTGATAAGCAGAATGCGAGAAGTGAGAGGAGGGAGGCTGGGAGTTTCAGAAGTAGTGGATTAAGTAGGTACTCATAGCAGAATATGCTACAAAACATTTGACAACTATTGAGAAGGATCATGACCGCTGCAAAGCTGATATTTTTAGTCAAGCGCACTCCAACTACGAGCCAAATGTTTGGGTGCAGAGTTTGCCGGTATCAGCAGCACAGATGGAGAGAAACAAACTAATGTACAAAGAGACAGGTGGAACCCAAGAGGGGCATCAGAGGCCTAAGCATACATACTCTATACCACACCGCACATACACACACATGGTATGTGGCTATCCATGCACAGCCAAACAGCACTGCGCACACACATTCACACACATATGGCTATCCATTCACTGCCACACAGCACTGTGCACGCACATACACACATAGCTGGCTATCCATGCACTGCCACACAGCACTGCGCACGCACATACACACACATGTGGCTATCCATGCACTGCAACCCAGCACTGCGCACGCACATACACACACATCTGGCTATCAGTGCATTACCACACAGCACTGTGCACGCACATACACACAAATCTGGCCATCCATGCACTACATCACAGCACTATGCACACTTATACACACACATCTGGCTATCCATGCACTACAAGATAACCACATGCAAACACAAACACATTCAGCCAATCAAGCATGCACACACAAAACAACTGGCTACATATACATTGTCGCACAGCCATGTGCTAGTACATACACACACATCTGGCTATCCATGCACTACAAGACAACTCCATGCAAACATGAACACACTCATATACAAACACATGCACGCACAAAACAATTTGCTATCCATGCACTGCCACACAGCACAATGCACGCACATACACATATATCTGGCTATCCATGCACTGCCACACAACACTGTGCACGCGCATACACACACATAGCTGGCTACCCATGCACTACCACACAGCATTGTGCATGCACATACACACATGTGGCTATCCATGCACTGCCACACAGCACTGCGCACGCACATACGCACACATCTAGCTATCCATGCACTACAACACAACCCCATGCAAACACAAACACACTCAAATACACACGCACGCATGCACACACCAAACAAATTCAGCCAATCACATGCAAACACAAACACATTCAGCCAATCAAGCATGCACACACAAAACAACTGGCTACACATACATTGCCGCACGGCCATGTGCTAGAACGTACACACACATCTGGCTATCCATTCACTACAAGACAACCCCATGCAACCATGAACACACTCAAATACAAACACATGCACGCACAAAACAATGTGCTATCCATGCACTGCCACATAGCACTGTGCACGCACTTACACACACATGTGGCTATCCATGCATTGCCACACAACACTGTGCACGCACATACACACACATAGCTGGCTATCCATGCACTACCAAACAGCACTGCGCATGCACATACACACACATTTGGCTATCGATGCACTGCAACACAGCACTGTGCACGCACATGCACACACATGTGGCTATACATGCACTGCCACACAGCACCGCGTAAGTACTTACACACACATCTGGCTATCCATGCATTGCCACACAGCACTGTGCACGTAAATACACACACATATGGCAAACCATGCACTACATGACAACCACTTGCAAACACAAACACATTCAGCCAATCAAGCATGCACGCACAAAACAATTGGCTTCACATACACTGCCGCACAGCCATGTGCTAGTACATACGCACACATCTGGCTATCCATGCACTACACGACAACCCCATGCAAACACAAACACACTCAAATACACACGCATGCACGCACAAAATAAATTGCCATCCACGCACTGCCACACAGCACTGTGCACGCACATACACACACAACTGGCTATCCATGCACTGCAACACAGCACTGTGCAAGCACATACACACACCTCTGGCTATGCATGCACCACAAGACAACCACATGCAAACACAAACACATTCAGCCAATCAAGCATGCACACACAAAACAACTGGCTACACAGACACTGTCGCACTGTTATGTGCTAGTACCTACACACACATCTGGCTGTCCATGCACTACAAGACAACCCCATGTAAACACAAACACACTCAAATACACGGATATGCAATACAAATTAATATCCATGCACTTCCACACAGCACTGTGCACGCACATACACACACATCTGGCTATCCATTAACAACCACACAGCACTGTGCAAGCACATACACACACATCTGGCTATCCATGCACTGCGACACAGCACTGTGCATGCACATATTACACATATGGCTATCCGTGCACTGCCACACAGCACTGTGCACGCACATACGCACACATCTGGCTATCCATGCAATACAAGACAAATCCATGCACACACAAACACACCCAGACACTCACGCATGCAAACACACAAACAAACAACTGGTTGCACATGCACTGCCAATCAACACTGTTCATACCAAATACACACACCTGGCCATCCATGCACTATAAGACAACCCCAGGCACATGCACAAACATCTGGCTACACATGCACTGCCACACAGATCTGTTTCCGTACACAGTTACACACACCTGGTCATCCATGCACTACAAGACAATCCATGGACAAACACAACCCAATCAGACACTCACGTACACACACCAGGCCATCCATGCAATACAAGACAACCCCATGCACACATTCACACATACCCAGACACTCACACACGCACACACAAGGGGCTACGCATGCACTGCCACACCGCCCTACTTACATACACACACACCTCGCCATCTCCATGCACTAAAAGACAATCCTATTGACACAAACAACACACTCAAGCACTCACCCACACACACTGGCTATCCATGCACTACACCATGCACTCACACACACTGGCTATCCATTCACTACCCCATGCACACACACAAACACACTCAGACACACCTTGAACACACACATAACTGGCTATCCAACTGCAGCACAACCCAAACACAACTACTGAAGCACGAATAAATATCACGCACTACAACACCACATAACACGATCGCAATCATCTTCTCATTAACACCATCAGTACTAACAATCTCACCATGACCATCATCATCACTCCTACAATTAGAATCATTTATTTCACAACCATCACTGCATACTATACCAATATACCATGCATGTAGGTACACATCATACACTGCTATGCTACACCATGCCATGCCCCACTATTATACCATTGTACCATGCATGTTGGTATAAACCATAACATGCAGTGCTATGCTGCACCAGGCCATACCATACTAATCTACCATTGTACCATGCATGTAGGTATAAACCATTCAATGTCATGCTATTCTGCACCATGCAGTACCATACCAAATTTACCATGCAGGTAGAGCAAGGGGTGGTAGCATGATCCTTCCCATGTTGTCTCAGCTGCATGCGAAGCAGGGAACCGCGCGCGCTTAATGAGGCGATGGGCGACTATCAGAGTTGAACTGAGGGGGGCATCAAGAATTGCGAAGAATTGGTTCAAAGACAATTCCTAGGCGCGTGTCGAAAGCTAATAATTGAGAAACTTCAACTGAATAAGCCTGCGAGAATGGGCGAGGAGGGAAAACGAGCGAAGAGCGGGTCCCTGGTGATCCTAGGCCGCCTGCCAGGGAGGGGCAATGTATGGCGCGGTGGCGTGGTCCATTTCGCCTCGGCAATACAAATGGGGGCGGCTTGGCCCATGCGAATGATGGTACCTCCATAGTTTGCAACTCGAAAGTCGCTGGTGCTTAATTTCAAGCTCCGCAAGTGTGTGAGCTGGATATGTTATCGTTGCCACTGTAATTGTTCATTGTGCAAGCTCGCGAGGCTGGAAACATGAACATTACGTGATTTTGAAGTACACAGTACATATCCGTAGGCCCACCACACGCACCCGTCCCACCCCACGCACGTCCCTGCGGCTGAGTTGTGGGTGAAGTCCGTGCTAATAATAGCTCAAGTGCCCCAGGGGAATGTTTCGTCCATTGTGATGCTTGCATGTTTCGCCTCCATTTTTTGACGACAATTCCATTCCCAAACCTATGTATGCGCACATGATTGGATGGTACGAATTTGAAATGATGACAAATGTTACCCAATAATTGTCGCTTTTGGCCCAAAAAGCACAAACCTTAGCTCCTTTTCTTGAATTGCGATGCTCATAAGTGGTCTCTTGAGAATATCTCCGGTTTCAATAAGTCTTATTATTGGGATATCTTATATAATGTTTTGTTTTTTTGTGATTTGAAGTGTAACCTGAAAAGTAGGTTGTGACACACGGACACACACACACACACACAAACAAACAGTTTTGACAGGCTAATCCCTCAATCAAATAAAGGGCGCCTGGAGGCGCGTCCCGAATGAAAATGTTTTAAATAATCTGTATTTAATTAAAATTTTAATTGTATAATTTTATTATTGTATAATTGTATAATTAAATAAATAAATTGTATTAATTAATGAATAATAAGATTAAAATGAATTAATCAAATTCTATTAAATTGTTTGATTAATTATAGTTATTAATTAATTGACTAATTAATTAAATTATATTTAATTAATGATAAATTAAATTTAATTGTATGAATTAGTTAATTAATTAATTAATTAATTAATAAATTAAAATTGATTTAATTAATTAATTTGATAGAATCAAAATTACGTTGTATTGACTTGAATTGAATGCATTTAATTGATTTGAATTGTATTAATTTGAATTCAATATATTTGGATTTAGTTGAATTGAATCAATGGATGTAGCTTCATTTACTACGACAATTGACATTTTGTAGGGTTGTTAAATTTGAAGGAGTATTAAACGTGCCTGGACTGTCTTGTAGATGGACTTTATTTGCAAGCAGTTGATGCACAGGAAATGTAACCAATTAGAAGTATAGTTGAATTTGTTCGGTCAGCCGCATACAAGCTTGATGTGGCTTCATTCCCCACATTTATGGCAATTCATTCGGGACCCCCAGGACTCGAGCACCTTGTTGCCCAATACAAAATCATATTACAAGATCGCAGTGTGATATGTGGTCTGACCCATGTTTGCCCATGAGGTTGGAGAGTCGGCTGGGCGTGTCCTTGGCGTGCGTAGGATTGAACACATAGTCTAGACAACCTGGACACGTGGCATCTGAATTATGGTCAACCGCTGGCATTCAAACCACTAAGCAACTAAACCCTAAACACATTAGAAGTCACGGGCAGGACATTGGGGCAAATAGTCGAGAAATAGTTGATACGCAGAATGCGAGAAAGTGAGAGGAGGGAGGCTGGGAGTTCCAGAAGTAGTGGAGTAAGTAGGTACTCATAGCAGAATAAGCTACAAAACATTTGACAACTATTGAGAAGGATCATGACCGCTGCAGAGCTGATATCTTTAGTCAAGCGCACTCCAACTACGAGCCAAATGTTTGGGTGCAGAGTTTGCCGGTATCAGCAGCACAAATGGAGAGAGACAAACTAATGTACAAAGAGACAGGTGGAACCCAGGGGGGTCATCAGAGGCCTTAAGCATACATACTCTATACCGCACCGCACATACACACACATGTGGCTATCCATGCACAGCAACACAGCACTGCGCACACACATTCACACACATATGGCTATCCATGCACTGCCACACAGCACTGTGCACGCACTAACACACACATGTGGCTATCCATGCACTGCCACACAGCACTGCGCACGCACATACACACATAGCCGGCTATCCATGCACTGCCACACAGGACTGTGCATGCACATACACACACATGTGGCTATCCATGCACTGCATCACAACACTGCGCACACACATACACACACATCTGGCTATCCGTGCATTACCACACAACACTGTGCACGCACATACACACAAATCTGGCCATCCATGCAATACATCACAGCACTGTGCTCGCACACACACACATCTGGCTATCCATGCACTACAAGACAACCCCATGCAAACATGAACACACTCAAATACAAACACATGCACGCACAAAACAATTTGCTATCCATGCACTGCCACACAGCACTGTGCACACACATACACATACATCTGGCTATCCATGCATTGCCACACAACACTGCGCACGCACATACACACACATCTGGCTATCCATGCACTACAAGACAACCACTTGCAAACACAAACACATTCAGCCAATCAAGCATGCACACACAAAACAACTGGCTACACATACACTGCCGCACAGCCATGTGCTAGTACATACGCACACATCTGGCTATCCATGCACTACAAGACAACCCCATGCAAACACAAACACACTCAAATACACACGCATGCACGCACAAAATAAATTGCCATCCATGCACTGCTACACAGCACTGTGCACGCCCATACACACACAACTGGCTATCCACGCACTGCAACACAGCACTGTGCACGCACATACACACACCTCTGGCTATGCATGCACCACAAGACACCCACATGCAAACACAAACACATTCAGCCAATCAAGCATGCACACACAAACCAACTGGCTACACATACACTGTCGCACAGGTATTATATGTGCAAGTACATACACACACATCTGGCTGTCCATGCACTACAAGATGGCCCCATGTAAACACAAGCACACTCAAATACACGGATATGCAAGCACAATACAAATTAATATCCATGCACTTCCACACAGCACTGTGCACGCACATACACACACATCTGGCTATCCATGTACTGCCACACAGCACTGTGCACGCACATACACACACATCTGGCTATCCATGCACTGCAACACAGAACTGTGCATGCACAAATTACACATATGGCTATCCATGCACAGCCACACAGCACTGTGCACGCACATACGCACACATCTGGCTATCCATGCAATACAAGACAAATCCGTGCACACACAAACACACCCAGACACTCACGCATGCAAACACACAAACGAACAACTGGTTGCACATGCACTGCCAAACAGCACTGTCCATACCAAATACACACACATGGCCATCCATGCACTATAAGACACGGCAACCCCAGGCACATGCACACACATCTGGCTACACATGCACTGCCACACAGATCTGTTTCCATACACAGATACACACACCTGGTCATCCATGCACTACAAGTCAATCCCATGGACAAACACAACCCAATCAGACACTCACGCACCCACACCAGGCCATCCATGCACTACAAGACAACCCTATGCACACATTCACACATACCCAGACACTCACACACGCACACACAAGGGGCTACGCATGCACTGCCACACCGCCCTACTTACATACACACACATGGCCATCCCCATGCACTACAAGACAATCCCATCGACACAAACAACACACGCAGGCACTACGACACCACATAACATGATCGCAATCATCTTCTCATTAACACCATCAGTAATACCAATCTCACCATGTCCATCATCATCACTTCTACATTTAGAATCATCTATTTCACAACCATCACTCCATACTACACCAATATACCATGCATTTAGGTACACGTCATGCAATGCTATGCTACAACATGCCATGCCCCACTATTATACCATTGTACCATGCATGTTGGTATAAACCATAACATGTAGTGCTATGCTGCACCAGGCCATACCATTCAAATCTACCATTGTACCATGCATGTAGGTATAAACCATTCAATGTCATGCTATTCTGCACCATGCCTTACCATACCAATATACCATGCAAGTAGAGCAAGGGGTGGCAGCATGGAACCTTCCCATGTTGCCTCAGCTGCATGCGAATCAGGGAACCGCGCGCGCTTAATGAGAGGATGGGCGACTTTCAGAGTTGAACTTAGGGGGCACCAAGAATTGCGAGGAATTGGTTAAAAGACAAGTCCTAAGCGCGTTTCGAAAGCTAATAATTGAGAAACTTCAACTGAATAAGCCTGCGAGAATGGGCGAAGAAGGGAAAATAGCGAAAATTGGGTCCCTGGCGAGGAGGGACGGGCCAAGCCGCCTTATCTGTATTGCTGCGAGGCGAAATGTACCACGTAGTTTGCAACACGAAGGTCGGCAGTGCTTAATTCCAAGATCCGCAAGTGCGTGAGATGGATATGTGATCGTTACCCATATAATTGTTTGTTGTGCAAGTTAGCAAGGCTGGAAACCATGACCATTACGTGAATCGAAAGTACACAGTACATATCCGCAGGCCCACCCCACGCCGCACCCGTCCCACCCCACGCACGGCCCTGGGGGTGCGTTGTGGGTCAAGTCCGAGCTAATAATAGTTCGTGCCCCAGGGGAATGTTTCGTCCATTGTGATGCTTGCATGTTTCGCCTCGATTTTTTGACGACAATTTCATTCCCAAACCTATGTATGCGCACATGATTGGATGGTACGAATGTGAAATGATAACAAATGTTACCCAATAATTGTCGCTTTTGGCCCAAAAGCACAAACCTTAGCTCCTTTTCTTGAATTGCGAGCCATATGTGCACGTCTCGCTCAGAAAATATCCGCGTATCAATCAGTCTCTATATGTGTGGGGTCTCCTTATATAATGTTTTTCGTTTTTGGTGTGTTTGAGTGGTAAAAAGAAAACCTGAAAATAAGGTATTGTGATATCAACGGACCACGGACGACACAAACATTTGACGGCTTAATCCCTCAAATCAAAAATTTTTGTATCTTTTTTCATTCGGTCGGGTATTTGTAAGTTTTGACTTCGGGTACTTAAAAGTAATAATTTTATTAATTAATGAATACTAAGATTAAAATGGATCAATAAATTCGTGTTAATGTATTGATTAATATAGAGGTATTAATAATAATTAATTAATTTAAATTATATTTTACTTAAATATCATTAAATTTAATTGTACTCTAAGTTAATTACTTAATTAAATTGATCTAATTACTTTGATAGTGATCAAGTATTTGTGTTGGATTTGAACTTGAATGAATGTATTTGTGATTCGATTTGTATTCATGTTGAATTCAATATATTTGATTTGTGAATTTGAATCGATGGATGTAGCTTCGTTACTCGACATTACATTTGTAGGTTGTTAAATTTGAAGGATTATTAACTGCTGGGACTGGGTCTTGTAGATTGTACTTGTATTGCACGCAGTTGAGTGCCTCAGAGAAGTGTCACCAATGAGAGGTATAGTTGAATTTGTGTCGGGTCCGCCTCATACGAAGCTTGAGTGGCTTCAATTCCCGCAACATTTGGCAATTAAATTCGGGACGCCCGAGGGACTCGAGCCCCTTTGTGGCGCAATGCATAGCGATATACAAGATCGAGTGTGTTATGTGGTCTACCCATGTTTGTGCCCATGAGGATGGGGGGGGGGTTGTTGGGGTGGTCGGCTGGGCCGTGTCCCTGGCCGTGCGTGTAGGATTGAACTCCATAGTCCTTGACAGCCTGGTACCCTGTCTCTGAATGTATAATGTCAACCGCGGTGGCATTGCAAACCACTAAGCAAACTCAACCCTAGAACACATAAGCTCGTGACGGGTAGGACAGTGGGGGGCATAGTCGTGGAAATTTTGTGAACTCAAATGCGAGAAAGTGAGAGGATGGGATGTGCTGGAAGTGTCAGATAGATGGGAGTAAGTAGGTACGTGCCTAGCAAGAATAAGCTACAAAAATACATATTGACACTATTGAAAGGGATCAGGACCCTGGCAAAGCTGATATATCGAGTCAAGCGAACGTCCACTACGAGCTCGATGTTTTGGGGTGGCAGTGAGTTTTGCGCCGTTTTCAGCAGCACAGATGTGGAGAGGAGCGGTGCAAACTAAGTGAACAAGGGGGGGAGGGGGCGATTTTGTTTTATTGGGGGGCGTTTGGGGGTTGGGGGGGGTTTTGTCGTGTTTTGTTTTTTTGGTTTTGTTTTTTTTGTGGTTTTTTTGTTTGTTTTTTTTTTTAGTAGTGTGGTTTGTTCTATTCATTTGTATGGATGTTCTTTTTTTTGTGTTTTTTGTTTTTCTTTGATTGTGTTATGTTTTTTTGTTGTCTTGGTTGGTTTTTATTGTTTTTGTTTTGTACTTGTAGTTTGTTTTAATTTTGGTGTTTTTAGTTATTTGTTTTTGTGGTGTAGTTTTGTCAAATATTTTTGATGTGTTTAAAGTGTTGTTAGTTTTGGTTTTTATTAGTTTTTTGTTGTTATAGTGTTTATTATGTTAGGTCTTGTTTTGTGGTGTCTGTTTATTTTTTGTGTTTGATGTTTAGTTTATGTTTATTTATTTATTTTTTTTTTCTGTTGGTGTTATTTTTATTTTTTTGCCTTTTTTTTTTTTTCTCTCGGCTTCCTCCTACAAGACGTTGCGAGAGCTGACGCATCCGGGCCAGACACACACAGGGGCATGTGCATGCAACAGCAACACACACGGGGGCGCACACACACTTGCACATGTCGATGGCTAGCCGTGCACTGCCACACAGCACGGTGGGGCACGCGACGTACACACACATGGTGGCGGGCAGGCGTCTGCCACAGGCAGCACGGCGCACGCACATGCGCTGTCAGAGCCGGCTATCCATGGTGTGCATGTGCCACAGCAGACGTGCAGGCAACCTGTGCCCACCATGGGGTGGCTAATCCATCACTTGCAACACAGCCTGCGCACCTGCGACATACACACACGTCTGGCGACCCTGCATTACCACAGCATTGTGCACGCACATACACACAAATCTGGCGCATCCTCACTACCTGTCACGCACTGTGCACGCACACACACACACTCTGGCTATCCAGTGCACTACAATACACCCCATGCCAACAGGAGCACACTCCAATCCAATGCACATGCACCACAAAGACAAGTTGCTAGTCGCTGGGCAACTGCCACCGCACTGTGGCCAACACACTACACATACGCTGGCGATCCATGCACTGCCACACCTCACTGACTGTGCACGTGTCGCAATCACACACATAGCGGGGCTACCCCTGGCACTACCCACGCCGGTGCATGGCACATACACACACACTGCGCACGCTCTGTACGACCCATCATCTGGCTATCAGCCACTACAGACAACCACTTGCAGACACAAACACATTCAGCCAATCCAGCATGCACATACACACACATCTGGCTATCCATGTACTGCCACACAGCACTGTGCACGCACATACACACACGTCTGGCTAACCATGCACTGCATTTGTTACCTACGCCACCAAAACGGTGGTTGGGAGCTTGGTTTGTTTGTCCTCAACACCCCCCTGATGTAATGGGGTTCTTTGCTTTGTGGGTGCTTTTTCTTTTTGTTCAAAGCACGGAGTCTCATACACCCTCGCGGTGTCAAGTAGACTTTAACATGTAATGTAATGTAACTGCAACACAGAACTGTGCATGCACAAATTACACATATGGCTATCCATGCACCGCCACACAGCACTGTGCACGCACATACGCACACATCTGGCTATCCATGCACTACAAGACAAATCCGTGCACCCACAAACACACCCAGACACTCACGCATGCAAACACACAAACGAACCACCGGTTGCACATTCACTGCCAAACAGCACTGTTCATGCCAAGTACTCACACCTGGCCATCCATGCACTATAAGACAACCCCAGGCACATGCACACACATCTGGCTACACATGCACTGCCACGCAGATCTGTTTCCGTACACAGATACACACACCTGGTCATCCAAGCGCTACAAGACAATCCCATGGACAAACACAACCCAATCAGACAATCACGCACCCACACCAGGCCATCCATGCACTACAAGACAACCCTATGCACACATTCACACATACCCAGACACTCACACACAAGGGGCTACGCATGCACTGCCACACGGCCCTACTTACATACACGCATGGCCATCCCCATGCACTACAAGACAATCCCATCGACACAAACAACACACTCAGGCACTCACCTACACACACACTAGCTATCCATGCACTACACCATGCACACACACACTGGCTATCCATGCACTACCCCATGCACACACAAACACACTCAGACTCACCTTGCACACACACATAACTAGCTATCCAACTGCAGCACAACCCACACACAACTACTGAAGCAGGCACTACGACACCACATAACATGATCGCAATCATCTTCTCATTAACACCATCAGTACTAACAATCTCACCATGACTATCATCATCACTCCCACAATTATAATCATCTATTTCACAACCATCACTCCATACTATACCAATATACCATGCATTTAGGTACACATCATGCAATGCTATGCTACAACATGCCATGCCCCACTATTATACCATTGTACCATGCATTTTGGTATCAACCATAACATGCAGTGCTATGCTGCACCAGGCCATACCATGCAAATCTACCATTGTACCATGCATGTAGGTATAAACCATTCAATGTCATGCTATTCTGCACCATGCCTTACCATACCAATATACCATGCAAGTAGAGCAAGGGGTGGCAGCATGGAACCTTCCCATGTTGCCTCAGCTGCATGCGAATCAGGGAACCGCACGCGCTTAATGAGACGACGGGCGACTATCAGAGTTGAACTTAGGGGGCACCAAGAATTGCGAGGAATTGGTTCAAAGACAAGTCCTAGGCGCGTGTCGAAAGCTAATAATTGAGAAACTTCAACTGAATAAGCCTGCGAGAATGGGCGAAGAAGGGAAAATAGCGAAAATCGGGTTCCTGGCGAGGAGGGACGGGCCAAGCCGCCTTATCTGTACTGCTGCGAGGCGAAATGTACCACGTAGTTTGCAACACGAAGGTCGGCAGTGCTTAATTCCAAGATCCGCAAGTGCGTGAGATGGATATGTGATCGTTACCCATAGAATTGTTCATTGTGCAAGTTAGCAAGGCTGGAAACCATGACCATTACGTGAATTAGAAGTACACAGTACATATCCGTAGGCCCACCCCACGCCGCACCCGTCCCACCCCACGCACGGCCCTGGGGGTGCGTTGTGGGTGAAGTCCGTGCTAATAATAGCTCAAGTGCCCTAGGGGAATGTTTCGTCCATTGTGATGCTTGCATGTTTCGCCTCGATTTTTGACGACAATTCCATTCCCAAACCTATGTATGCGCACATGATTGGATGGTACGAATTTGAAATGATAACAAATGTTACCCAATAATTGTCGCTTTTGGCCCCAAAAGCACAAACCTTAGCTCCTTTTCTTGAATTGCGATGCTCATATGTGGTCTCGTCAGAAAATCTCCGGTATCAATCAGTCTTATAATTGGGATATCTTATATAATGTTTCGTTTTTGTGTGATTTGAAGTGAAACCTGAAAAGTAGGTTGTGATACACGGACACACACACACACAAACAGTTTTGACAGGCTAATCCCTCAATCAAAAATTTTGTACTTTTTTTCATTCGGGTAAAATCTGGAGATTCTTTTCATTCGGGTACCCACGTGGACAACCTTGTAATATTTTTCAACATTCTACTCAGGTTCTACAACAAATTTAACAATCATAGACAACTGAACTACAAACCTAGAAGACATCGTGAACCATACCCCACCCCCGGGGCTGACCTCCAGGGGATCCTACTATTTCATAATTTGAATTGTTACATGGTTCTTCAGCCAACTCTGGGCTGCTCAACATTTGACAATTCCCACCGTGCGATGTTCAAAGAGGACGCCCCCAGTCCGGTAACAAGGTGTGGAAAACCAAGCCTAGCAAACGAGATATCGGGGAAGTCAGCCCCCATTCCAAGTTCAAAGGGTTCAGGGTCGAGGTAGGTCTACTTCCCACCGAACTGTCAATTGAGAATCGAGTGATGGGGAAAATAGCAGGTGGCCGGCTGGTGGTGTTACAAAACACCGGTTTGTTTGTGTGCGAGTGCAAGCTTCAGCCAGGCTCGGGGCGAGCACTTACCCGCCGAAACCGTACAGGGTGCGACCCTGACGCTTGAGGGCGTAGACAACATCAAGAGCAGTGACCGTCTTGCGACGGGCGTGCTCAGTGTAGGTCACAGCATCACGAATTACGTTCTCCAGGAAGACCTTGAGCACACCGCGGGTCTCCTCGTAGATGAGGCCGCTGATACGCTTTACACCACCACGGCGAGCCAAACGACGGATGGCAGGCTTGGTAATACCCTGAATGTTATCACGCAATACCCTGCGATGGCGCTTGGCGCCTCCCTTCCCGAGTCCCTCTTGGCGCCACCTTTGCCGCGTCCAGACATTTTGAATAGCGAATGATAAGAAGGGGCAAGGAGATAATTTAATTGCTTTCTTATCCAGAGGACAAGCGATGTATTTATAGAGGTGAAGTCTGATGGACTTTACTGTCGTGCAGGCCCGCTGATCCGAGCCTCGAAGCGGATCAGCAGAATAGTCTCCCGTTCCTGCTCTCGGCACGTTGACCCACACCCACGCCGCACGCCCCCACCCACGCCCTCTGTCCTCTAGTCTGAACCAGGGGGTCTGAACCCCAACCCCCTCTGCCCCAACCCGGATCCACGAACCTTTAAAACCTTGGAAGTTGTCACCTTGGCTATACACCGACTACGACCAATCCAGCACCCTATTTCTTCACAATGGCCCGTACCAAGCAGACCGCCCGAAAGTCAACCGGTGGCAAGGCGCCCCGTAAGCAGCTGGCCACCAAGGCGGCCAGGAAGAGCGCCCCCGCCACTGGTGGTGTGAAGAAGCCTCATAGGTACAGGCCTGGAACTGTCGCCCTGCGTGAGATCCGCAAGTACCAGAAGTCAACTGAGCTGCTCATCCGCAAGCTGCCCTTTCAGAGGCTGGTTCGTGAAATCGCCCAGGACTTCAAGACTGACCTGCGATTCCAGTCTTCCGCCGTTCTGGCCCTCCAGGAGGCCGCCGAGGCGTACCTCGTGGGCTTGTTCGAGGACACTAACCTGGCTGCCATCCATGCCAAGCGTGTTACCATCATGCCTAAGGACATTCAGTTGGCTCGCCGCATCCGTGGTGAGAGGGCTTAAGCAAGCTCAGGAGCCCAGTTGCCGCTCTGACAAAAGCAAACAAACGGTGTTTTTCAACACCACAACAGGATTACAAAAGTGAGTACCCCTGATCAGGGGGGGGGCAAACAAAAGTGGAATACAGCATCCCCCAAAAATGCTGAGGCACCCTTCAGCAGACCCCCCCCCCCCCCCCCCGGCTCCGGAACCCACCGACAGCTAGTATTTCCGCCACCGCTTTATGTGTTATGGTGTCTAATTATGCTCATATGACAGAGTTTTTAATGGCCTATCCATTGAGGTTGGTCTCGATTCCATTGGGGATGTTTGAAGCAAAGAAAATCATCATCATCAATGTTACATTGTTTGGTTGGGCTTTGGAGTCAGGGTCCCTTGGCCCCTAATGTGCCCACCTTTAATACACATCAACAATCTGGTATTCAATAACCAGGTCTTCAATCCAAGCTTCAATCGGGAATTAAATCATCAGGTCTTCAATACTCACTAATGTATGTATGGCTGAAGGGCACAATGTAGTCCTTCACAACATGTGGTCTTAGGTGGTGACGTCATCGACAACCATTCTCCAGAACAATGCCGGCGCGTCTACTAGGGATGCCTCAAGCCGCACTTGAGCTTGCTCCCTTTGCACACACTGCTCACGCCCTCAGACATTGACCCCCTTGGCAACCACCCATCAAACTCAGCCACCTTCAAAGATAATTGATTGATGTCGTCCTCCCTGAGTTGCTGGCCTGGGTGCACAGACTGCATGTGGTGGACCCCCCACCCACCCACCCACCCACCTCCTCCCCCCCTCTGCCCTGGGCATAATGTGTTGTGGATCTACCCAATAGCATATATGGACTGGTATTTAGTGCCGGAACACCCTAGTTCCACTCCCATGTCATTATGAGGGCTAGAAAAAAGTGGCTGAAAAGTACATAATGTTTTGAAAATGTCAGATTTTCTCTTCCCCCCCCCCCCCCCCCCCCCCCCCCCCCCCCCCCCCCCGCGGCCCCAAACTTTGGAGGACCAACACTTTTTTTCTACTGGGCCAAATTAAGAAATAAAACCTGATTCTTCATCCTCTCTATGATATCTACATAGTTGAGGGATGGTGTGATTTTGGTTTGCATTTGCCCCGCCCCTGCCCCTGATGCCTAAAAAACCTGAAGAGGGGCTCCCCCCCCCCCCCCCCCCCCCCCCCCCCCCCTCCCCCTAAATAGAAAGAAGAGGCATTACCTGAAATTATGTATGTACGGTATACGGTAATGGATCTCTACACAATGACATCCTCAGAATTCCCAAACAGGGATTGTATGATAGTCAAAATACCCACCCATTCACCCACATTACCCACCCTTGACCCTTCCAAACCATCCATTCTCACCCACTGACCCACCCACCCGTACATCCCCCCTGGGTCTAAAGTGGTGTCAATGAACTGCCCTTGTCGACACAATCTCAATCATAATGGTGGACTCAGAATTTCCTTTGAAGGTCTGAGTAAAATGGCAGGGGACAACTGAGGAGGGCTGGGTCACCATCGATCCTGGCAGTAAATGTTTCATGATAGCGTTGAGGTCATGAAGTACCCGTCAATGCAGAGCGAGCAATGGTGATTATGTGCGATTCTGGTCCGCAATACATGTCAGGAGCTGCTAGGCTACGGGAGTTCTGAGGACATCTGATCAGACTGTTTTAGGCATCGAGACAGGTGTTACTTACTAGGATATCACTCAATTTGCACCAAGATAACGTGGCTGACATATCTGCACGTTGTACCATATTTCGGTTGCTACGTATATATTGCACTTGAGCTTGAACTTGGTTGTATAGCTCCAGACAGAAATTTGGCTGATCGCCGGCTTTGACAGTAAAAAGGCACTTGTACGCTGTTCTAGTCGGAAAAGAAAAAGAAGAAAGAAAAAAACGAAAAATGAAAAGAAAAAGTGATTTGTTCGAGTATACAATTCCCTGGCAATAATGTTTTTACTGCCGAAGACGGCGAGCAGCAAAATTTATGGCTGAAACTATGTAACCAAGTCCAAGCCGATGATAGCCCACATTGATGGAGCATTTGTTTACATCATTTTTGGCTGAGCCCCCCCTAGGGCTCACGCCTCCTGGGGGGGGCGTGGGCAACGAGGCCTGACGCGTCAGCCAACTGTAACTAAACTACGGTAACTGGCTTCGGTCAGATTTTTGATATTGCTTCCGGTTAAGAACACTATGGCGGGAGCGCGCCCGCGGAAATATGTATGGATGGTGGTGTTAAGAAACACCGTTCATATTTTCGCTCGGGAGGAGCCAGTCCGAGACAGCTTAAGCCTCGGCCTCCTTCTTGGCTGACTTCTTGGGGAGCAGCACGGAGTGGATGTTGGGCAGCACACCACCGTTGGCGATGGTGACGGAGCCCAGCAGCTTGGACAGCTCCTCGTCATTGCGAATAGCCAGCTGGACGTGGCGGGGGACGATCCTGTTCTTCTTGTTGTCACGAGCGGCGTTGCCTGCCAACTCCAGCACCTCAGCACAAAGGTACTCGAGCACGGCAGCTAGGTACACGGGGGCACCAGCGCCAACGCGCTCCGCGTACTTGCCCTTCTTCAGGAAGCGGGCAATACGGCCCACAGGGAACTGAAGTCCAGCCTTGGAGCTGCGGGACACAGCCTTCTTGCCTCCACGGCCACCGGTCTTGCCTGCCATTTCTGATAAGTTAGGGAGTGGGAGAAGCTGAGTGGCAGATTTCTCCTGTCACAAATATGACGTTTCTATACTCCTTTACCCCGAGTCTGTTGATCCGCCTGTCGATGCGATACCCAGCGCGCTCCCTGCCCAAGTCTGCGGATCCAGCTGTCAGTGGCCATTTGATTTTTCGAAACGTGTCGCGGTCTGCTGATCCGGGTCTGCCACCAGGTCGTTCGAAATGCGTACAAATACGCGAACAATCTGACAACATATTCCCAGGTACTCTTATCCACGATGGCACCTAAAGCTGCTGAGAAGGCTCCCGCCAAGAAGGCCGCCCCCGCCAAGACTGCGGAGGGAAAGAAGAAGGCCAAGAAGATGGCCAAGGCCGAGACCTACAAGGTCTATATCTACAAGGTGCTGAAGCAGGTCCACCCTGACACTGGCATTAGCTCCAAGGCCATGGGCATCCTCAACTCCTTCATCAATGATATCTTCGACAAGATCGCCTCGGAGGCTGCTCGCCTGGCTCGCTATAACAAGAAGCCCACAGTCACCTCCCGCGAGATCCAGACCGCTGTGCGTCTGGTCCTGCCTGGAGAGCTTGCCAAGCACGCTGTGTCCGAGGGCACAAAGGCTGTCACCAAGTTCACCTCTGCTTAAACAGTCGGATTCCCCATTTAATTTATTTCACTTCGCAACGAAACAAACGGTGTTTTTCAACACCACCTTATGAATCTTTCTCGGCAAGCACATCCTACAGTTAAACAGCTTCTCCAGTTAGTAGTGGAAATCTAAATTAGCTCTACACTGAGCTGATATCACTTCAGCTCTTTTAGGGCATGCGTATTGGCCAGGCCAAACGACCATAACCCATGTTAATGGCACAATGTCCAGGAACCGGTTCTCGGAACATTTCGTACCTTTTTCAACTGGCTTTCGCTTGTAGCATATTATTATGAAATCTTGAAAATCTGAGCATTATGTATGCTTCCTGGGGACCGACTGACTGCTGGAGTTCGTTCAAGAATCAATTATTCAAAAAAAAGCTTTTTCCAATGGTTTCGGGGCTTTAGGCCCCAATTTGAGCATGCGGAACACGTGCAACTTCCTAAAGCAGTGTAGCCTGCACCCTTTGACGCGACGGACCCACGTTGTGTCTCAGGATGCAACAGACCCTTCGGCACAGCATCGTGATCAACCCAGTGCTAGAGCATCCGTGCCACTGGTTTATATGTTGGTTTGTCTCAGGGGACCCACCTCCTTGGGTGGACATATTTTGTACAAATGTTTACATATTTAATACCAATATACTTTTGGTTCCTGTGATAACGAACGTTTACATTTCCCTGGTTATTATTATTTACTATAAAGGACGGAGAGAGGCCAAATTGCTGGCTGGAGCCCTGTAACCAAGTTCCAAGGTCCTTGGGTGAAATCCCCTTGTTTAACTTACTAAGGAATATCATTATGTTACATTACAAAATTATAAAGGTCTCCGGATTTAAGACACTACATAATGCTCGATGTAGTCACTGGTTGGCCGATGAGCCACCCTGTGTAATTTAAATTAGTTTTTAGGTAATAGTTTAGGGTTTAGAGCCACCTTGTGGGTTAAAAAGTGTAGGATTTAATTAATGTGAACCCTAAACCCGAATCTTCACCATCGTCAATGCCCTCTCCCTCTCCTACCCTTCCTATCCTATGCTCCCTATCCTACTTAGCATATCCTCCCTATCCTATCCTCCATACCCTATCCTATCCTTCCTATCTTCCTCAACCTTACAAGCGTACTGCTGAACTCTTCCACGTGACCCGAGAGTGAACCAGGCTTTTTCCCTAGGCTATCACAAGCGTCAATGGCCTCTCTCTATCCTCCTCAACCTTACAAGAACAGTATTGATCTCTTCCGCTTGACCCAAGCAATAACCAGGCTTCTTCCCTAGGCTATCACGTCAATGGCCTCTCCCTATACTTCTCAACTGTACAAGAGCAGTATTGATCTCTTCTGCGTGATTCAAGCCAGAACCAGGCTTCTTCCCTAGGCGGGCCTCATGCTCGGCTAGGACAAGCAAATGCTCGGTTACCCTTGCCAGCATCTCCCTATTCAGCATGCCCGCAGATTGCAGCGCAGATATCAGCACCACCAAATCCGTTGGACTGCCACTGCTGAGCTTGAATGTCGCTTCCTCCGCTACATCTGCAAGCAGCTCCCGTACGCTACACGAGGGAGGTGAAACTGACACACCCACCACAGGATCGGATCCAGCTGGCAGAGATCCAGCTGACACACCCACCACAGGATCGGATCCAGCTGGCAGAGATCCAGCTGACACACCCACCACAGGATCGGATCCAGCTGGCAGGGATCCAGCTGGCAGTCTTTGCCCCTCTATATGGATACAGGTTCGTGGCTGAAGACGTTGGGCAGGCGTTCCAAGTCGTCCAGTAGCTCCATTGTCCACACTCTGACATCTCACGAGATCGCACGAAGAAGACAAGACAACAGAAAGCTGGGATAACATCTCCATGTCGAGATCATGCAGCCGGCTTCTCAGCTCTTCGAGCAGGATGCCCGTGGCTTGTTCATAAAACGAAGCAGCATCGTTGGGTTGGGACAGCTCTTCCAGCAGGATGCCTGTGGCTTGTTCAGAACACGAAGCAGCACTGTTACCTTGGGACAACTCTTCACTGCCCAGCTTCCCACAGTATGGCCTGCTTGACCCCAGCCCCCCTAACAACCTGACCAGCCACTTCGACGGGACAGAGCGTAAGGATGCTGTGGTTGCATCAGCAGTTGCAGCTACTTCAGGCTGCTCCCAGACTTTAACCACCCCAACCACCTCCTTGCAGCCTCCAACCACCTCAACAACCTCCTTGCACACGTAATGGTGCATCTTGGGGGAGAGTCTGCGGAGGATGGATAGGGACCATGTCATGGCAAACAGCTGAGTCAAGGATAGCTGGTTGCATCGCGCCCCCACCTCCTGTTCCAAAGCATCTAGAAGGGCAGCAGGGGCATTGTGCACAGACGCGTACGACATGGCTACATGTAATAGCTGCACAGGGCTGAGCTGGTGTATTGACAGTGCCACTTGCAACCCCAATGACTCGAGAACGCTGATAAGGGCCGTGCTCTGAGCTTCGTACGCCTGGTCCAGCACTGGGCTTGGGTGTTGAGGCCTGTGTTGAGGCCTGTGTGTGTCAGTGTTGAGTGTGGGTGGGTGTGGGTGGGTGTTGAGGCCTATGTTGAGGCCTGTGAGAGTGGGTGTCGACATAGGGTCTGCCGGGGAGGGCAACGTGTGCAGCCCGCTCGGGTGTTGATGGCTTGGGCTGGGGCTTGGGTGTTGAGGGCTTGGGTGCTGAGGCCTGGGAGTCAACCTAGGGTCTGTTGAGTTGGGCAGCGTGCGCAGCCCTGAGGCACTGAGCGATGCCTTCCCGACTGTTGAGCTAGGTGGACCCTGAGCGCCTGCCGGGCCTGGCGACATCCCAGGGTCAGTGCGAGCTCTTACTGCAGGTGCATCGTGAACCCTCTGAGACAGTTGAGGGGGTTGAAGTGGTTGAGGCGGTTGGTCAAGGGCTTGGGATGCAGGTGCATCGTGAACCCTCTGAGACGGTTGAGGCGGTTGGCCTAGGGCTTGGGCGTACAAGCTAATCAAAGCTACACTCTCCCCTACTGACAACGCATCAGACGTCCTGCTGTTGTCCCCCACCACATCAGACGTCCTGCTTCTGTCCCCCAACGAATCAGGCGTCCCGCTGCTGTCCCCTTCAACGTGGACCCCAAGGCTCCTTTCGAGCCCATCACCCCCTCTGACTAGGGCTCCATCGCGCAGACATACCGATGCCCATGCCAAGACCTGTCGGGATAGCGCTGTCAGCAGTGCTCGGTCAGCATGGCGCAGCCGGGCAGAAGCACTCAATACCTTGTGCAACTGCCCGTGCTTGAACTCTGTCAGCCTGTCTGTGATACTACGCATGACTGGTGCAACCAGGGCTGGATCGTAAAAGTCCCATATGGCCCAGGTCGATAGGACAGTTGCCAGGCCCCCAGTTTGGAACTCATCAAGCTTGAACATTGCCTCCCGAGAGAGCAGTCTGTACAGATCGAAACGCGAGTGCCTGCAGTGGTTTGGGAATCTTGGTCAGTACCAAGTTTAAACTCATAATCGTGTCTATACAGATCGTAGCGCGAGTGACTGCAATAGTTTGGGAAACTTGGTCAGTAGCAAGTTTAAATGCATGATAGAGTCTATACATATCGAAGCATGAGTGCCTGCAATACTTTGGGAATCTTGGTCAGTACTAAGTTTAAATCATAATCGAGTCTATACAGATCAAAGCATGAGTGCCTGTAGTGGTTTGGGAATCTTGGTCAGTACCTAGTTTAAATTCATAATCAAGTATGCACAGATCACAGTGCAAGTGCCTGCAGTGGTTTGGGAATCTTGGTCAGTGCCTAGTTTAAATTCATTATAGAGTCTGTCCAGATCGTAGTGCGAGTGAATGCAATACTTTGGAAATATTGGTCAGTAGCAAGTTTAAATGCATTGTAGAGTCTGTACATATCGAAGCGCAAGTGCGTTGTGTGAGTCCGTTGTTTATGTTTCGGGCTACGCATAGCAGCCTCTAGGCAGCTCCTTGCCCCTGTCCTTGGGCCAAACCTGAAGCTAGGTAGTGCGTCTGAAAGCTGACACGACAGACATTTCAATACTGAAGCTTTGCCTGACCCAGTGGCTGGCTAGTGGAGCTGGCTGGAAGCTGCTAGACGTAGCCTCAACAAGTCCTATGCAGCGTCGCAAGCGATGCGGAAAATTGGCGGAGT
The DNA here is from genome assembly GCA_013435795.1 of Chlamydomonas sp. ICE-L. Taxonomy (NCBI): domain Eukaryota; kingdom Viridiplantae; phylum Chlorophyta; class Chlorophyceae; order Chlamydomonadales; family Chlamydomonadaceae; genus Chlamydomonas; species Chlamydomonas sp. ICE-L. The sequence goes on along the minus strand of JACBWV010000537.1, from coordinate 203,546 downwards.
GTGTTGGCAACAGAACGAAAGGTGGCAACGATGGAGCTGACCGAAGCGAGTTAGTTACGCGACCGTTGGCTAACGTGTTGGGCTTCAAGTTTTTTTTCCCGGTCGGACGGACAAATGGGTTAACATGGGGGCTCCGCCAAAAATAAACAGGGTGTGAGTGAGAGAAGACTAGGCGAGTATTCCCTAATAGTTCGTTTCAGAATCTGTCTACCCTCAGGGTGCATTACATCTTTATTGATAGCGTGTTCTGAATGCAGTACATATGTATTGATAGTGGGTTCAAACTGCAGTACATATTTATTGTTAGTGCGTTCAGAATGCAGTACATCTTCATTGATAGTGCGTTCAAACTGCAGTACGTATGTATTGGCAATGCATTCTTATCAGACCCTAACTACCTCCTCATTTCCCCCAACGCCCACATCAAATATACTATACGGGACATGATATATCTACAATGTGCGATATCAAATACAATATATATACTATACGAGACATGGGAAATCTACAATGTGAGATATCTAATACAATATATGTACTATACGAGATATGAAATATCTACAACATGAGATATCTTAAACAGGATGTATCCTATACGAGACATGATATATCTACAATATGATATATCTGATACAATGTATATAATATACGAGACATGATATATCTACAACATGAGATATCTAATACAATATATATACTGTACAAGACATGGGAGATCCAACTCACCCAAACTTTCCAAAACCCCCATCAAATTGGATATGCCCTTTTTGATATCTAAGATCCAACTCACCCAAACTTTCCAAACGCCCACATCAAATTGGAAATTCCCTTTTCTTATATCGAAGATCAAACTCACCCAAACTTTTCTTAGGCCCACATCAAGTTGGATATGCCATGTCTGATATCTTAGATCAAACTCACCCAAACTTTCCAAACGCCCACATCAAATCGGAAATGCCTTTTTTTGATATCTAAGATCAAACTCACCCAAACTTTCCAAACGCCCACACCAAATTGGAAATTCCATTTTTGATATCTAAGATCAAACTCACCTAAACTTTCCAAACGCCCACATCAAATTGGAAATTGCCTTTTTTTTATATCTAAGATCAAACTCACCCAAACTTTCCAAACATTCACATCGAATAGGACACGCAATTTTTGATATCTTAGATCAAACTCACCCAAACTTTCCAAACGCCCACATCAAATTGGATATGCCCTGGCCGCTCAGCTTGCGTGCCTGCCACCGGCTTGCGTCCGCAAGTGCCTCAACAAGAGCATCGTCCTGATGGCCTAGCCGGGCGTAGGCCCAAGCCAACATGGAAACCCCCTGGGCTGTCAAGCTTCGCTTCTGAGCGACAGCACATTGAGCAAGGGCACCTAGCAGATCTGGATTACCAGAGCATCCCAGCCTTGCACAAGCCCAAGCCATGTTTGCGATCTCTTGCCGACCGAATCCGGAAGACAAGGCTGCCGAGGGGGTTCCACGATCAATGCTTGGGTTGGGGTTGATCCGTGATGGGCGGGGTTTAGGGGGGCCCCTGGGGGGTGGCAGGAGGGCTAAGGCCAAAGCCCTGTCACCAAAGCCGCCATTCAAGAGCAAGGAGAGATCCAAACTTTCACGGTGAGATGCAGAATGTTGTTGGTTGGAAGGTTTGGACGAGCGCGGTATGTCAACGCCCAAGCCAGCATGGCCAGGGCCCCTACTGGTATCGTGGTAGCCTGAAGGGTGTGTACAGTCAAAGCTGTGGACGCTTAAGCTTGGACCCTGATGACTGCTGCCACCCAGTATGCCAGTGGGATCTGATTCAGAAGCCTCTGATCTAGAAGCCTCTGATTTAGAAGCCTCTGATCTAGAAGCCTTGGATCTAGAAGCCTCTGATCTTGAAGCCTCGGATGTAGAAGCCTCTGATCTAAAATCTGCTGATCTAGAAGCATCTGATGTAGAAGCCTCAGATCTAAAATCTGCTGATCTAGAAGCCTCTGATCTAGAAGCCTCTGATCTTGACGCCTCTGATATTGACACCTCAGATCTAGAAGCATCTAATTTAGAAGCCTCTGATCTAGCAGCCTCGGATCTAGAAGCATCTGATCTAGAAGCCCTGGATCTAGAGGCATTTGATCTAGAAGCCTCTGATCTAGAAGCCTCGGAAGTGGAATTATCTGATCTAGAAGCATCTGATCTGGAAGCATTAGATCTAGGAGCATCCAATCCAGAGCTGTCAAGGCTCACGCTAAGCTGTGTGCTACTGCTGGTGCTGCTCCGGTCAAAGCAACCACTGCCACTGCCATTCTTACTGCTGCTGTTTGTGTTGCTGCTCCTGGTGCTATAATATAATTGGGTACTGCCACCGGGTACATGATCACCATCGCCATGGGCATCCATGCTGTTGCTACTATGCTCTGCCGATTCCAAGTCGCTGGACAAAGGCCCTCTGCTCTGATCATGAGCAAGCCCAACGACACCCAGATTCAAAGGTGAGCTGCTGCTACCGCTAACGCTCCTACTGCTGCTGGTGCCTCTGCTGCTGCTGGTGCCACTGCCGTTGGGCTGCTGCTGGTGGGCTGCAGGGCTGGGGCTGCTGCTACTGCTGCTACTGCTGCAGGGCTGCTGCTGGTGGACTGGTGGGCTGCTGCTACTACTGCAGGTGTCGCTGCTAGGTCTATGTTCCACATCTGGGCCACTTGCCCCACCATCACATAACTCAGGGTCTATGGGATCTTTCCAAGAGGTACTCAAAGCATCATCTCCTGTCTGTCCTGAGTCAGATGCAAGAGGATAGGCGTCCTGCTGTGAAGCTGTAGTAGGAGGGTCATGGTGCAGCAGTGGACTCGTGACGGGCTTGGTTGCTGCAATTTGAGGGTCACGGTGTGGGAGTGGATTCATGATGGGCTTTGTTCCGGAGGGAGGAGGGTCACGGTGTGGTAGTGGGGTGGTTGAGTCAACAGTGCCCATATCATGCCGCTCTCCGCCACCCTGGTGCTCTCTGCTGCCACTCTGGCGCTCTTTGCTGCCAATCTGGCGCTCTTTGCTGCCAATCTGGCGCTCTTTGCTGCCACTCTGGCGCTCTTTGCTGCCACTCTGGCGCTCTCTGTCGCTCCTCAGTCTCCTCTGCTCCACGCCCAGGGCTGTGCCCAACGCCCACAAGACATTCGACAGTTCCTGAGGGCTGAACTCGGCTGCTAGCAGGTCTGCCACATCGAACAGCTCCAGCCAAGATCTGTGGTCCCCTATCCTCCAGCCCATACGAGACAGAGCCCACATGGTGTTCGACAGGTCCACAGCTTTGCCTCGGAGTAGCATGCCGCAGTTGGAAGCTGTGAGGAAGCTGCTAATCTGCTCCACAAGCTCTGGGTGGCAGCCACCTTGGTGAAGGACTGCCATTGACCAGAGGCAAGAGGATAGCTCTCTTGCTTTGTATCTACAGCGAGAAGGGCATGGGGTGGATGGGGGTGGGGTGGGGTGGTGCGGTTGTGGGGTGGGGTTGCGAGATTGTGGTGGGCTGGGCTGGGGTGGGGTGGGGCAGGGTGGGGGTTTGAGGTTGTGGGGTGGGGTGTGTGTGGGGGGTAAAACCTTCTGTTAAGTCCATTGCTATGCTTATAAGTGGTCCCAGAGCTGTTTTTTCCACTACCAGTGGCGATTGCTACCTGGGACCCTGCTTAGGCAAAAACTTCCTGGGAGAAAGCTGGGGTGTGTGTGGGGTGATGTGTTTGGGGGGGAGGGGCATGCGGTAGGAGTGAGGATGTTGTTAAGATTTTCAAGGTGGATGGTGAGGGTTCTGGGGTGGTACAAAACCCTGCTATAATACACTTTGTTTTCCGACGACGCGTCGCCACTGCATCGCCATTCTCTCGTTGCATGGCGACTCATGCGAAGATTTATTTTCCCTCTATACATAGCGATCGCTACTTTTGACCCCGAGTTGAGCCGCATCGCATATAATAAACAACCCAACCCAACCTAACCCAACCCAACCATAGCCTACCCAACCAACCCAACCAGCCCAAGTTGAGCCACATGGCCGCTTTAAACAGTTTTGTTTTTGCCCTAGAAGGACCTACAAAGCTATACAAGCTATAAAACACTGTCCATGGAGGAGCCCTTAAACCATCAAGCTAGAAAAAACCCACTCTCAGATTTGAAAACAAAATCCTTGAACTCATGGGTTTGGTGCTAAGGTGTAGAGGGTTCAGCTGTTCAACAACTACACGTTTAACCAATGATGTACAGAAACAGGTGTTTAACACCCTGGACAACTGTTTTGCAACCTGGACAAGTTGCAGGTTGCAGTAGGGCTTCCGTAGCCAAAACAGAAAAAACAGAAACAGTAGTGGTGAAAAGTCCTATGCAGCGTCGCAAGCGACGCTAGCAATTGGCGGAGTGTGTTGGCAACGGTACGAAAGGTGGTAACGGAAATGGAGCTGCCCGAAGCCAGTTCGTTATGAGATAGTTACCTGACGTGTCAGGCTTCAATTTTTTTGTCCGTTGGACAGACAACGGGGTATCCGTAGGGGCTCCCGCCCGCTTGAACAGGGGGCTCCGCAAAAAAGAAAGTATAACATAGCCGACCCCTACTCATGTGCAACTGCCACATACACAATGTCCTACCAACACAAGCACCTCAGGAATCACTCTGCTTTTTGAGGCTCACTTGTACTGCTCACTGTACTGCTGTGTGTGTGTATGATTCACGAGCACCTCAGGAATCACTCTACTGTTTGAGGTTCACTTGTACTGCTCACTGTACTGCTGTGTGTGTGTATGATTCACGAGCACCTCAAGAATCACTCTGCTTTTTGAGGCTCATTTGTACTGCTCACTGTACTGCTGTGTGTGTGTATGATTCACGAGCACCTCAAGAATCACTCTGCTTTTTGAGGCTCACTTGTACTGCTCACTGTACTGCTGTGTGTGTGTATGATTCACGAGCACCTCAAGAATCACTCTGCTTTTTGAGGCTCACTTGCACTGCTCACTGTACTGCTGTGTGTGTATGATTCACGAGCACCTCAGGAATCACTCTGCTTTTTGAGGCTCACTTGCACTGCTCACCGTTTGTGTCCTGCCTATTACCCACCTTTTCATATGCCGACTAAAGTCTGCAAGCAGGGCATCTATGAGAGCTTGCTGCTCCGCAAGCAAGTAGTGCTGAATACGGCCGTGAGCGGTGTCCCGCATCACCCTTGCCAGCTTCGCCAGCAGGGCACTGATGTGGATATGATCCATCTCCTGAATGTACTGCATGTACAGCAGGTTCAGATCCTCCACCTGCCTGGCACTCTTGATTTGCCACGTCAGCTGTTTAGCTTCTGCCCGCTTGTCAAGGACAGCTGGAGATTTCATGATTGAACCCTGGGGCTTAGAGGTGTGGGGCGAGCTTGGGATTCTGTGCAGTGGCAGGCCAGGTGCAGGCACCCCATACAAGTGGGCGTCATCTTCAGGAGGGCCTAGGACAATGCTGACCTCCCCGTCCACCACGTACTCCATGCGCTGCGGGGGCGGGGGACGGGGGGTGCTCCGCCCAGGGGAGTGTGCATGGTGAGGCTGGGGGGCTCGAGCCATGCTGAGGGAGGCTGACGGACGGAGCATGAAGGCTGAGGGAAACAACTCTTGTTTGGACGAGTGCCGCTGTCCTACACCACTCCAGCCCCCGGGCCAAGAGAGGTGGTGCAACTGCCGAATTGTAGTTGCTTGGTGCCACAGGTCTATCACCCAACAGTAGAGCTCATCAGGATGGGCAGCTTAATACTCATTTGATAATTGCCCAGGAGGAGAGAATGAAGGGAGGGATGAGTTGCATAGGAGAGGAGTATGAAGGCCTGACGTGCTTAACAGCCTAGAAAGAGCATGGGTGCCGGGGCTTCAAGCCACGGCGAACAGCAGCGTCTAAGGATTGGCTGTTGGAGGCTTTGACGCTGCGGCCTGGCAGGCGGGTAAGATGAGGGGTGGATAGGATTGGAAATGAAGAAGCCTAATGTTGGTCGCCCATGGGCCTGATTTGGAGAAAACGAACGCACGAAGGATAGGGAACGATGCAAGGGAAGGTGGATGTATTTCCGAACACTGCTGCTGAGTCCAGGTAACTCGCAAGGGAGAGTGAGAGGGGAGGGCCGAATAACAGAAACAGCAAGTATTGAAGAGAAGGGGAACAGCGTGACATACGTAGCAGCAACAGTCTGGTTTGCCTCAGCTTCTACATCTACGGAATTGGCTGTGGTGACGCGGTGCGCAGCATGGCATGTGGTTGCCAGCCGTGCATGAGACGCCGCATGAGACGCCGCAGTACTGGGAGTGGCCGGGATGTTGCCAAGCCACGCCACAGTGCAACCGAAAACAACGCACCGTGTCGGCTGAATGGTAGTACGAGGGGGGAAAGGCTGCGCTCCGCTGCACTCCCTACCTACGACAAAGCCTAATCCCGGACTACAGCATCATCTCCATTCATTTGTCACATCGAGCATCTTCATCTCCGAACAAAAAGAGCAGCTACGATTCAGCTAAGTGGCTGGCCACAGTCTGTTGGAAGTTGGCCTGTCAGCTGCGAGATTGGGAGTAAGCCCCTGGTAGTCTCTGGCCTGCCACCTGAGAGAGTGAGCCACTAGAAGTCACTCTTTCACTGACCCAAGGGGCCTGCCATCATGGATGAGACTGTTTATTCCGTGGTAAATGTGGCTTCACAGCCCATGGTAAGTTGGCCATCCTAAATAAGCACTGTAGCACGTTGGGGTATGAGTGTGTGGGTTGTGGTTGTGTAGATTGTGGTTTTGGTTGTGGTTTTCGTGGCAATGTCGCACTGTCCCCACACGCACAATTAAATAAGCACTGTAGCACGTTGAGATAGGAGTGTGTGGGCTGTGGTTGTGGTTTTGGTTGTCATGGCAATGCCACACTCTACCCACACACAATTAAATTATCACTGTAGCATGTTGAGGTATGTGTGTGTGGGTTGTGGTTGTGTTTGTGTAGGTTAATAGGTTGTGGTAGTGTAGTTTGTGGTTGTTGTCGTGGCAATGTCGCACTCTACCCCCACACACAATTAAATTATCACTGCAGCATGTTGAGATAGGAGTATGTGGGCTGTGGTTGAGGTTTTGGTTGTCATGGCAATGCCACACTCTACCCACACCACCATTAAAATTATCACACTTCATCCACTTTGAAGATAATAGTATGTTGGCCTGTGGTTGAGGTTTTGGTTGTCATGGCAATGCCACACTCTACCCACACACAATTAAATTATCACCGCAGCATTGGGAGATAATTGTGTAGTTTACGTTTGTGTAGGTTGTGGTAGTGGTTGTCACGGCAATGTCACACTCTACCCACACTCACAATTAAATTATCACTGCAGCATGTTGGGATATGATCGTGTGGGTTGTGGTTGTGTAGGTTGTAGGTTGTGGTTGTGTAAGTTGTAGGTTGTGGTTGTGTAGGTTGTGGTTGTGTAAGTTGTAGGTTGTGGTTGTGTAAGTTGTAGGTTGTGGTTGTGTAGGTTGTAGGTTGTGGTTGTGTAGGTTGTGGTTGTGTAGGTTGTAGGTTGTGTAGGTTGTAGGTTGTGTAGGTTGTGGTTGTGTAGGTTGTAGGTTGTGTAGGTTGTATTTTGTGTAAGGTTTGTAGGTTTGTGTAGGTTTGTTGTTTATGTTTTGTGTTGGTGGTTGTGTAGGTTGTGGTTGTGTAGGTTGTTGTTTGTATTTTGTAGGTTTTGGTTGTGTAATTTTGTAGTTTGGTTGTGGTAGGTTGTGGTATTGGTTTCATGGCATGTTCACACTCCTGCCCACAGCACAATTAAATTATCACTGCAGCATGTTGGGGATATGATCGTGTGGTTGTGGTTTGTGTAGGTTGTGGTTGTGTTTGTGTAAGTTGTGGTTGTGGTTGTGTAAGGTTTGTGGTTTGTAATTTGGTAGGTTGTGGTTGTGTAGTTGTAGGTTGTGGTTTGTGGGTTGTGGGTTTGTGTAGGTTTTGTCGGTTGTTTAAGGTTGTAGGCGTTTGTGTATGTTGTGGTTTTGTAGTGTTGTAGTATTGTGTATGTCTTCGGTGGTGTAGGTGTGTCGTTTTGTTTAGTTAAAATGTGGTTGTGTCGTATTGGTTAGTTTGAGGTGTTTATTCATGTTGTTGTTTTGTCGTTTGTGGTTTTGTCGGTTGTGGTGTGTTGTTGTGTCCGTTTTCTTTTGTGTGGTTGTGTATGTTTTTTGTAGTGGTTTGTCATGGCAATGTCACACTCTGCCCACACGCACAATTAAATTATCACTGCAGCATGTTGGGATATGATCGTGTGGTTGTGGTTGTGTAGGTTGTAGGTTGTGGTTGTGTAAGTTGTAGGTTGTGGTTGTGTAGGTTTAGTTGTGTAGTTTAGGTTGTGGTTGTGTCGGTTGTCGTTGTTGGTTGTGTAGGTTTCTGTGGTTGGTCGGAATTTGTCGGTTTTTCTGTGTCGGTTGTGAGTCGGTTGTGGTTGTTTCGGTTTGTCGGTTGTGTCGCGGTTTTCGGTTGTGTCGTTCGGCTTTTGTCGGTTGTGGTTGTGTCGGTTGTCGTATTGTGGTTTGTGTCGTTTTTTGTTGTTTCGTCTGTTGTTGGTTGTGTCGGTTTTCGTTTTGTTGTGTCCGTTGTGGTTTTTGGTTTGTTTCGTTTGTGGTTTCTTTTGTTGTTTGTCATTGGCACGTTACACTCTCCCTCACCACGCACAATTAAATATACTGTAGCACCCCGCACCGTCGGTATATGCCTTGTGTTGGTGCTGTTTTGTTTGTGTAGGTTGGTTGTTTTGTTTTTTGTTGTATATCACCCTCTACACACCTCACCATTAAAATTTCACGTATAGCCAACTCAGGGCCCCCGTCGGTAAAACGATTGTTTGGGGTTCAGTCTGTCAATGCGTTTTCTTTTTAGCCCGTCCTGTCATGGCTGGGCAAGTCCCTTTAGCCTACTTGGCCTGCCCCTGGATTGTAACATACATACTCACATCATGTTGATACCCCCTTAAATTTAAGTTAACCGGCTAGACTGTAAACACTGTAAAGCACACAGTATAAAGACTTAAAACACACACACACACACACACACACACACACACACACACACACAAAAACGCACTTACACACAAACACACTTGATACCCCCTTCAATTGAAGTTAAATCATCTGCATAGCACGAACTCCGGGCCCCCGACGTTTACGATTTGTTGGCGGTTCAGTTTGCCAGTGCTTGTTTTTTGGCAAAGCCCCCTCTTCAAGGGGGCGGGAGCCCCCAAGGTTACCCATTTGTCCATCTGTGTGCACAACCGACCGTCTGACCGAGACAAAGCCTGACACGTCAGCCAACGGCCTCGTAACTAACTCGCTTCCGTTGTCACCTGTCGCTCCGTCGCAAACACTCTCCGCCATTTTTTTAGCGTCGCATGCGACGCTGCATAGAACTTGTTTATACAGCCCTTCACAACATTGCAGTTGGGCCTCTACCCCTTTCAAGTACCTTTAGGTCTATTTAGCCTATTTGGCTACGCCTTGACCGGCTAGACTGTAAAAACACACACGTACAGCCTTCCTAATACCATATTGAGGTTGGACAAGTGTGTTAAGCCTATTTGGCTACGCCTTTACCGGCTAGACTGTAATATCACACACATACAGCCCTTCCTAATTCCATATAGAGGTTGGGCAAGTCCATTTAGCCTATTTGGCTACGCCTTTACCGGTTAGACTGTAATATCACACTCATACAGCCCTTCCTAATACTGCATTGAGGTTGGACAAGTGTATTGAACCTATTTGGCTACACCTAAACCGGCTAGACTGTAAACACAAACACGCGTGCAGCCCTTCCTAATTCCATATGGAGGTTGGGCAAGTCCATTTAGCCTATTTGGCTACGCCTTTACCAGTTAGACTGTAATATCACACACATACAGCCCTTCCTAATACTGCATTGAGGTTGGACAAGTGTATTGAACCTATTTGGCTACACCTAAACCGGCTAGACTGTAAACACAAACACGCATGCAGCCCTTCCTAATTCCATATGGAGGTTGGGCAAGTCCATTTAGCCTATTTGGCTACGCCTTTACCGGTTAGACTGTAATATCACACACATACAGCCCTTCCTAATACTGTATTGAGGTTGGACAAGTGTATTGAACCTATTTGGCAACACCTAAACCGGCTAGACTGTAAACACAAACACGCATGCAGCCCTTCCTAATTCCATATTGAGGTTGGGCAAGTCCATTTAGCCTATTTGGCTACGCCTTAACCGGTTAGACTGTAATATCACACACATACAGCCCTTCCTAATACTGCATTGAGGTTGGACAAGTGTATTGAACCTATTTGGCAACACCTAAACCGGCTAGACTGTAAACACAAACACGCACAGCCTTCCTAATACAATAGTGAGGTTGTGCAAGTCTATTCAGCCTATTTGGCTACACCTAAACCGGCTAGACTGTAAACACACACACGTACAGCCTTCCTAATACAATAGTGAGGTTGAGCAAGTCTATTCAGCCTATTTGGCTACACCTTACCCGGCTAGACTATGAAACACACACATGTACAGCCCTTCCCACTACCGTATTGAGTCTGGGGTGATACATATTCAGCCTATTTGCCTACGCCTTAACCGGCTAGACTGTAATAACACACACAGCCCTTCCTAATACCATATAGCAGTTGTGCAAGTCCATTAAGCCTAGTTGGCTACATCTAAACCGGCTAGACTGAACACACACACACACACACACCCATATCAAGAGTGTCCAATGGAATGAAAAGAGGACAAAAATAGTTATGTGCAGGTTCCCACTATTGTCCCCAACGACTCTCTACAAAAATATTATACCTAATACTGTATTGGCTACATCTAAACCGACTAGACTGTCCACACACACACACCACCACCCGTATCAAGAGTGTCCAATGGAATGAAAAGAGGACAACCATACTTATGTGCAGGTTCCCACTATTGTCCCCAACGACTCTTTACAAAAGTATTATACCTCATACTGTATTGCCTACATCTAAACCGGCTAGACTGTCCACACACACACA
>JACBWV010000537.1:152500-187500 GCA_013435795.1 Chlamydomonas sp. ICE-L | reverse complement strand
CACACAAAAAATACATACACATACACACATACATACATACATACATACATACATACATACATACATACATACATACATACATACATACATACAGGCGATGAGAATGGGATGTTCAGGCTGTGGGACATCCGCAGCAGAGAAAAGGTGTATCAGTACAAGAAGCACTCTGACTTCATCTCGTGCATAGTGGAGCACACACGTGAGCACTGTGCGGTGGTATCTAGTGGTGACGGAACTCTGTCAGTGCATGACATGAGGACACGCAAGATCAGGTATGTATCTGACTTCATCTCGTGTATAGTGGAGCACACACGGGGGCAGTGTGCGGTGGTATCTAGTGGTGACGGAAATTTGCCAGTGCATGACATGAGAACACTATTGGGCATGGAAGGTCCACCCACCCTACGACCACCACCACAAGAACAACAAAAAACGATTGAGGCACCACCACCAACACCACCATCAACAACTCCACCACCACCAACTTCACCATCACCAACTCCACCACCTCCTCGTATCCCATCTAATCTTATCCCCTTTTAATCCACCACCACGCACCACGCTCCCATTATGCACTCACCAATCCTCCCTACTTCTGTCCCGAGCACCAACGCTACCACGTCACCAAACCATCGAGCATCCTACCGATCACTTCTTCTAATGCTCGAAAACGCCCCACCTGAATCTAAAATTGTCCCCCTGACGCTAGATGTGAGTCCGAGGAGGACGCAGATACCCACCACCAACACCATCACCACAGACACCACCATCACCAATGCCACCATCACCACCAACACCACCAACACCAACGCAACCACCAATGCCACCATCCCCATCAACAATGCCACCATCACCACCATCACCACCAACACCAACGCACCACAATGCCTAACCATTACCAAATCACTAATTGTCCCACCATCACCAGATCGACCCCATGCACCACCATCACCACCACACCACACGCCACCACCAATTCCCAACCATCACCACACGCACCACCACCTCCACCGGCACCACTGCCACCTCCCCATCCGGACACCACCCGCCACCCGCCCCAATGCCCCCTCAACCCCCACCCCCAACCCACCTCCCCCACCAATTCCCCCATCACCCCCCCCCCCCCTCCCCCCCCCCTGTCCCCCCTCCCCCCCCCCCCTGCCCCCCTCCCCCCCCCTGCCACCCCTCCACCACCAGCAACCAACCTCCACCACCAATGCCACCATCACCACCAACACCAACGCCAACACCAATGCCACCATCACCACCAACACCAACGCCACCACCAATGCCACCATCACCACCAGCACCAACGCCACCACCAATGCCACCATCACCACCAACACCAACGCCACCACCCCAATTCCAACCATTACCAATCACTTACGTTCCATCCATCACCATCACCCATGCCACATCAAACACCAACACCAACCCAAACCGGGAACCCACCTTTCCCACCATCACCACCACTCACACCATCACCCTCCCATCCCCCCGCACTCACCCACCGCACCGCCCACTCCCCCTAGACCCCTCCCACCATTCCCTCCCAAAGCTCCTTTCCCCCCTCCCCTCCCACCAATGCCACCATCACCATCACCAATGCCACCATCACCACCAACACCAACGCCACCACCAATGCCACCATCACCATCACCACCATCACCCACACCAACGCCACCACCAATGCCACCATCACCATCAACCAATGCCAACCATCACCAACCAACACCAACGCCACACCCCGCCCGACCCACGTTGCCCCCATCCCCATCACACCTCTACTCTACCCAATTCGCCAATGCCTACCATCATCACCACCCACCTAACACCCAACGCCTACCTACCAATGCCACCGATCACCACACCGAATGCCAAAACCTCACCACCGTCCACCCACCATCACCGCTCTCACCAAACAACGCACCACCAATGCCACTATCACCATCATCATCACCAATGCCACCATCATCACCATCACCACCCAACAGCACAACGCCACTGGGCCTTTTATTCTTCCTCAGCGCAATGGCCACTATCCACCATCACCACTCAATAGTCACCACCTCAATGCCACCCGTCTCTTCATCACCACCAACACCACACCGGAACCCACCACCAATGCCACCATCACCATCACCATCACCACCAACACCAACGCCACCACCAATCGCACACCATCAACCCTTACCGATCACCAATCCTCTTAAACTTGCCCCACCTACCTGACTCCAACCCGTTCCAACACCACCCTAGAATGTGAGTCTGACGAGGTCGCAGATAACCACCACCAACTCCATCACCACGGACACCACCATCACCAATGCCACCATCACCACCAACACCACCAACACCAACGCCACCACCTATGCCACCATCACCATCACCATCACCAATGCCACATCACCAATACCAAAACCACGCCACCCCGACAATGTCCCCCCTCCCTATCTTCTCACTGTTCAGCACCAACAAACACTAACAGCACGCCACCACCATGCCACCAATTAAATCACCATCACCAATGCACCATCACCACCTCCCATCATCACCCACCACCACCAACCCCCCCCCACCAACGCCCACTAACCATGCCCTATCACCATCCACCATCACCATGCCACCATCACCACCACACATCCCCACAGCACCACCCACCTCCCAATCTGCCACATCACCATCACCAATGCCACCATCACCATGACCATCACCAATGCCACCAAAAGCGATACACTAAACTCCAGATAGAAGTCAGAGGAGGATGCAGATATACACCAGAAACGCCATAAACACCAACACCATCACCATGATCACCACCATCACCATTCCGGCGCCTTATCACCACCATCGCCAACCAGCACCACCCCACCGCTCCACGAACACCATCACCAACAACCGTGTTACCCGCCACCAACAACAACGCCTACCCCCAACATACAAATCGCTCACCTATTCTCAACTTTAAGTCCGAGGAGGACGTAGATAACCAACACCATCACCACCACGGACACCACCATCACCAACGCCACCAGGACCACAACCACCATCACCACCAATAACAACAACACCGTCACCACCACCACCACCACCACCACCACCACCATCGTTCTACCTGATTCCAGATGGAAGTCCAGGGAGGTCGCAGATAACCACCACCATCACCACCATCACCACCATTACCACCACCACCACCATCACCGCCACCGACCCCACCACCACCACCACCACCATTACCACCACCACCAACACCACCACCAACACCACCAACACTACCACCACCATCACCACCAACACCAACACCACCATTACCAACACCACCACCACCATCGTCCTACCCGATCCAGATGTAGGTCCGAAGAAAACGATGACGAGCTCCTGTCTGTTGCTGTGATGAAGGCTGGTAAAAAGCTTGTTCCTGGCACACAGAGTGCAGGACGCAGATAACCACCACCATCTCCCCCACCACCATTACCAACGCCACCACCACCATCGTCCTACCCGATTCCAGATGTAGGTCCGAGGAAAACGATGACGAGCTCCTGTCTGTGGCTGTGATGAAGGCTGGTAAAAAGCTCGTTGCTGGTACGCAGAGCGGAGTTGTCAACATGTACTCTTGGGGCGCCATGAATGATTGCAGTGACAGGTGCGACACTGTTTAGCAGTGACATACGTATGTATGTATGTATGTACGTATGTGAGTGCGTGTATGTATGTATGTGCATATGTATGTATGTATGTATGTATGTATGTATGTATGTATGCATGTGTGTATGTGTGTATGTGCATATGTATCTGTATGTATGTGTGTATGTATGTATGAATGTATGTACGTATGTATGTGTGTATGTATGTATGTATGCATGTATGTATGTATGTGTGTATGTATGTATGTAGTATGTAGGTATGTAGTATGTATGTATGTATGTATGTATGCATGCATGCATGTATGTATGTATGTATGTGTGTATGTATTTAATGTATGTATGTATGTAATGTGTGTATGTATGTACTGTATGATTATGTATGTATGCATGCATGTATGAGTATGTATGTGTTTATTTTGTGTATGTAATGTATGTATTTATGGATGTATGTGTGTGTGTATGTAGGCATGTATGTAAATGGGTGTATGAAAAACCATATGTATCTGTTGTATGCTGCCTGTGCCGTGATTGAAGGGTGGTAAAAAGCTTGTTGCAGGGAGTTGTCAACATCTACTCTTGGGGTGCCATGAACGATTGCAGTGACAGGTGCGACCTGGCGACCCGGGTGCGACACTTTTTTTGTGTGACGCGACTGAAACAGATACCTTGTATGATGTACCGAAAATATGCTATGCTATGATGTGATATGCTATGCTGTAAAAAATAATACGATCTCGTATGATATGTCGCCCAGTAATCTTGTGGCCCAGTGCAATATTGACGTTCATGCATAGTTTAGGTATAGGCAGTGAATAGCAGCATAGTAGTATTGATTTATTTATTCATTTATTCATTTATTTATTTATTTATTTATATGCCCTTACCTTAGCGACTGCATAACAAGCTATGAAAATGGTTAACGTACATTATTTATGTATTATTAAATTTCATTATTTATTTATTTATTTATTCATGATATGTCACCTAGTAATCTTTTGGACCAGAACGATATTGACATCCCTACATAGGTTGGGCATGTTGGAATTTATATTATTAAACTTCCAGTGTAGGCATGCTGGAATTTATATTATTAAACTTCCAGTGTAGGCATGTTGTAAGATGCAGGCAGTGTTAAATGTGCATTCAGGGGATAATTTGGATTTGGGTCTCGGAGTTAGTAGTTTCAACCTCCACTTTTCCAGTCAAATTTTCTATCAATTCTCAGCGGGGGGCCATCAAAACGTATGTGGGGAGACACAAGCTGTTAATCATCTCCGATTTGGTCGTAGACCCCGAAACCGTTGAAAAAAGTAAAAAAAAGTGCCTGGGGGCTGAGATATGGGGGGGTCTCAAAGAGGGGGGGGGGGGGGGGGGGGGGGGGGGGGGGGGGGGGGGGGGGGTCGGGGCCGATCTCAAATTTTCTTCTCAACTTCTCCGTCTGTGGCCTGAATCGAACATGCTGCACACCATCAAAAACGCCTCGACGAAAGCATTACGAATATGCAGTCATTGGTCGATTACACACAGGGTGTAATTAAGTGGATGTACTGGAAGGTACATCCTGTCTGGACGCCAACCAGAACTTCACAACCAGAGCTGACAAGTTCCCGACTTAGCAGTTGGAAGCTCAAGCAGCAGGAATCCGTGCTTGTTTACAGCAACGGATGAAAATAAATCTTAAGGTCAAGGCCAGGGCTGAGGCCGAGGCTAGAGCAGCACAGGCCAAATTGCCCACAACTCGAGCCGAGGCGCCTTCCACACCCGAGCCCTTGACGACAACTTGCAACATCTGCAATGCCGTGCATGTGGTTCAGTACCCTCCCAGCAACACGGCCAGCCTTAAGTCGCACCAGGCCAGCAAGCAGTGCATGGCAGCCAGGGCACCCAAGTCTGGCATTTTCCCCCTCTCTAAGTTCTTCATTATACATAAGCCAAACCACATTTTTAAGATGACTAACTGATAGAGCTCGACTTGAGGGTCAGTATGCACCTAACTTTCATGACATAATTATTGTTGCTGAGGAAGAGCCTTTTAAGCCAATGGGGGGGGGGGGGGGGGGGTAAGGGCAACACAAAAACTTCATTTCATATCACATGGGTGTCAAAAATAACATTCTTGATGGCCCCCTGATTCTCAGAATTCTCAGAATTCTCGATTTTCGGGCCAAAATTTTAGAATTCTCGGGTCAAATTCTCAAACTCGAGGTACTAATGTGTTTCAAAAAAACAAATATACATCATCCATCATTATCACCACCACCACCACCACATCAACAATTATCGTGACCACTACACCACTACCACACAGCAATTCTGACAAGTGTTTGTTGTCCTGTTTCATGTTTCCCAGGTCATCCGGAGTCCGTTGACACCATCGTGCAGTATGACAAGTCGACAATTACCACCATCACCACCACCACCACATCACCATCACCACCACCACCTCATCACCACCACCACCACATCACCATCACCACCACCACCTCATCACCACCACCACCACATCACCATCATTATCACCACCACCACCACACCCCACCACCACATCACCATCACCACCACCACCAACCTCACCATCCACCACCACCACATCACCATCATTATCACCACCACCACCACATCACCATCACCACCACTACCTCCACCATCATTATCACCATAACCACCATCACAACCACTACCACCACCTTCATAATCACCATCACCACCATCACCACCATCCAGTATTACCACGCCCGAGAACGACCACCACCATCACCACCACTAGCCTGACACCCCCATCCCTTATCACAACCCCATCACCACTCCCACCACCCTCACCCCTACGCCAACACCAATCATTATTCACACCCCATCACCACATAACACCCCCTCCCACGACCACATCACCACCACTACCCCCCAAAAATCTAACCCTACTCCCTCACCACTCACTACCACCTCCCACTACCCCCTCCCCACACTACCCTACCAGCATTCCCTGCAATCTGTGTTTTTCCTGTTCTATTCTCCCAAGTCATCCGGAGTCCATTGACACCATCGTGAAGTATGTCAGGTCGTCGATTACCACCATCACCACCATCACCATCATTATCACCACCATCATGATCACCACCACCATCATTATTACCATCATCACCACCACCACCACCATCATTATCACCACCACATCTCCACCACTACCAGCATTCTGACAAAGTGTTTTGTCCTGTTCATGTTCCCAAGTCATCCGGAGTCCATTGACGCCATCGTGAAGTACAACAAGTTGATGATTACCACCATCACCACCTCTACCACCACCACCATCATTATCACCATCACCACCTCTACCACCACCACCATCATTATCACCATCACCACCTCTACCACCACCACCATCATTATCACCATCACCACCTCTACCACCACACCCCACCACCCTCATTTATCACTATCACCACCTCTACCACCACCCACCCTCATTTACACCATCCACCCCTCTGCCAACCACCACCATCATTATCACCATCACCACCTCTACCACCACCACCATCATTATCACCATCACCACCCTCTAACTACCACCACCACCATCATTATCCCCTCCCCACCTCTACCACCACACCTCATTATCACCATCACCACCTCTACCACCACCACCATCGTTATCACCATCACCACCTCTACCACCACCACCATCATTATCACCATCACCACCTCTACCACCACCACCATCGTTATCACCATCACCACCTCTACCACCACCACCATCATTACCACGACCACATCACCACAATCATTATCACCACCACCACCACATCACCATCATCACCACCACCACCACCACCATCATCATTCACACGACCACATCACTACCACTACCACTACCACTACCAGCATTCTGCCAATCTGTTTTGTCCTGTTCATGTTCCCAAGTCATCCGGAGTCTGTTGACACCATCATGAAGTATAACAAGTCAATGATTACCACCATCACCATCACCACCTCTACTATCACCACCATCATGATCACCACCATCACCATCACCATCTCTAATACCACCACCATCATGATCACCACCATCACCATCACCATCACCACCATCACCACCCCTTCCACCACCACCATCTTAGTAACCACCATACCACCACCATTATTATTACCACCACTACCACCACCATCATTATCACCACCACTAACCACCACCATCATTATCACCATCACCACCTCTACTACCACCACCATCATGATCACCACCATCACCATCACCACCATCACCACCTCTACCACCACCATCATTATTACCACCACTTGCACCACCATCATTATCACCACCACTACCACCACCATCATTATCACCACCATCACCATCACCATCACCACCTCTACTACGACCACCATCATGATCACCACCATCAACCATCCCATCAACCACTCCTACCACCACCAACCACATTATACCACCACTTACCACCAAACCATCCATTATCACCAACCACTACAAGCCAACCATCATTATCACACCACCTCATCATCACCATCACCATCACCACCACCCACTACGAACCAAAGCACCACCACCATCATCTCACCACACTACCACGTTCCACCATCATAGTCACCATCACCACAATCAACCATCATCATCACCACCACTACCAACCACCATCATTCTCCCACCACACCACACGGCCCAGCAACCTACCATCATTATCACCACCATCACTATCACCACCATCATTATCACCACCACCATCATTATTACCACCACCATCATTATTACCACAACACATCACCACAATCATTAGTACCACCACCACATCACCACCATCACCACCGCCACTACCACCATCATTATCACCACCCCCACTACCACTACCACCACCACATCACCATCATCAACACCACCACCACCACCACCACCACCATCATTATCACGACCATATCACGAACACCACCCCTACCACTACCACCACCACCACCACCATCATTATCACGACCACATCACCACTACTACCACTACCAGCATTCTGACAATCTGTTTCGTCCTGTTCATATCCCCAGGTCATCCGGAGTCCGTTGACCACTCAAACACACACACCAACCACACACACACACACCCCACACACCCGGCCCACCCTACCCCACGCAGGTTCTCAGATCATCCTTAGTCTATTGACACCATTTTGAAGTATGAGGAGTTATCAGTCACCACTCACTCACACAAACCAACCAACCAACCACATACACTGACCCCCCACCCGTCCCACCCTGCCCCACGCAGGTTCCCAGGTCATCCTCAGTCCGTTGACACCATTGTGCAGTATGGGTTGTTGTCCATCACCACTCACCAACCAACCAACCAACCACACACACGTACCCCTCACCCTGCCCCACGCAGGTTCCCAGGTCATCCGGAGTCCGTTGACACCATTGTGCAGTCTGCGTAGCTGTCCATCAGCACTTACCAACCAGCCAACCACCAAAACACGCATGTACCCACCCTGCCCCACGCAGGTTCCCAGGTCATCCGGAGTCCGTTGATACCATTGTGCAGTCTGCGTAGTTGTCCAGCACCACTCACACACACAAACCAACCAACAACACACACGTACCTACCCTACCCCACGCAGGTTCCCAGGTCATCCGGAGTCCGTTGACACCATTGTGCAGTTTGCGTAGCTGTCCATCAGCACTTACCAACCAGCCAACCACCAAAACACGCATGTACCCACCCTGCCCCACACAGGTTCCCAGGTCATCCGGAGTCCGTTGACACCATTGTGAAGTATGCGTAGGTGTCCAGCACCACTCACACACACAAATCAACCATCCACACACACGTACCCACCCTGCCCCACGCAGGTTCCCAGGTCATCCGGAGTCCGTTGACACCATTGTGAAGTATGCGTAGGTGTCCAGCACCACTCACACACACAAATCAACCAACCACACACACGTACCCACCCTACCCCACGCAGGTTCCCAGGTCATCCGGAGTCCGTTGATACCATTGTGCAGTCTGCGTAGTTGTCCAGCACCACTCACACACACAAACCAACCAACCACACACACGTACCCACCCTACCCCACGAAGGTTCCCAGGTCATCCGGAGTCCGTTGACACCATTGTGCAGTCTGCGTAGCTGTCCAGCACCACTTACCAACCAACCAACCACCAAAACACACACACGTACCCACCCTACCCCACGCAGGTTCCCAGGTCATCCGGAGTCTGTTGACACTATCGTGAAGTACGACGAGTCGACAATCCTCACTGGCAGTAGTGATGGAGGTATCCGCATTCTCAGCGTCTTTCCTAACAAGTACGAACAAAAAATAAATATAATATAATTTAATAATATATAATAATTAATTTATTAAAATGTATATGTAATATATGATATATAATATTATATTTCTCAGTGTCTTTCCAAACAAGTAAGTGAATGTATAAGTAGATATAGATATAAATATACGAGTAGGGTTGTCCGTGTGGCCGTTGGTGGCTGTCCTCCCCCCTACCCCCCTTCCCTCCCCCCTCCCTGTGTCCTCCTTCCTACCCCCTCCCTCGCTCTTTTCTGTCTCATATTCTCCTGTGCTTCCCCTTCACCCTCCCTCCATCTCTCCCCCTTCTCTATTTTCTCTCTCCTATCATCCTTGGTTTCCCCTTCACTTGACCCTCTGTAACAAAAAAACTCATTCCATCTCAAAATATTGAAACAAATTTCAAAGGCGCAGTTCTAGCCCAGAAAAGAAGCTAAATATCTAAGCATACAAAAAAATAATATAAGCAAACTAAGCCAGAAGGTGCTTTATTGATCCTTGATTTCCCCTTCACTTGACCCTACCTCCATCGCTTCCTTTTCCTCCTGTCCCCTATCCCCTGTCCTCCCCCCACTCCCTCTTCCTTCGCCCCCCCCCCCCCACCCCCCCTCTCTCTCTCTCTCGCTCTCGCTCTCGCTCTCGCGCTCTCTTTCTCTTTCTCTCTCTCTCCTATCATCCTCGATTTCCCCTTCACTTGACCCAACCTCCATCGCTTCCTTTTCTCCCTGTCCCCTATCCCCTGTCCTCCCCCCCTCCCTCTTCCTTCGCCCCCTCCCCCCCCCTCTCTCTCTCTCTCTCTCTCCTCTCTCTCTCTCTCTCTCTCTCTCTCTCTCCTCTCTCTCTCTCTCTCTCTCTCTCTCTCTCTCCTCTCTCTCTCTCTCTCTCCTCTTCTCCCCCTCTCTCTCTCTTCCCTCTCTCTCCTCCTCGACTTTGCCCTTCACTTAACCCTACCCCCCTCTCTTATTTTTCCCCATGTCCCCTGTCCTCCCCCCCCCTCCCTCTTCCTCCCCCCACCCCCATCTCTCAACCCACCATATCTCCCCCCCCTGCGCCACCATAAACGCACATTCCCCCCTACCTGTCCCCCCGTACGTTCGCGAAACCAACCCCACTGAGAAAATCGGACCTGCGCAATCGCAAAGCTACATGCCCAAAGCTTGTTCTTCTGCACATTTACCCAGCCAGGCCTGCAGGAGGTGGTGTTGACCTTAGAGGGGGGGGAGCTAGACCGGACTTTTCCAGTTAGGGGGTTACCGGTTACCCCTAAACCCTAACCCCCCTAAACCCTAAAACCTGAACCCTAAACCCCCTAACCCTCCTAAACCCCTAAACCCTAAACCTCTAAACCCCCTACCCCCGAACCCTAAACCCCCTACCCCTAAACCCCCACCCCTGAACCCTAAACCCCCTAACCCTCCTAACCCTCCTAAACCCTAAACACCTAAACCCCCACCCCCGGGCTGGAAAAGTCCGGTCTAGCTTCCCACTACGGTTGATCTTGACCCTCACCAGTTGCCAGCCGCACACTGCTGTTGCAAAGCTACATGCCCGGAGCTTGTTCTTCTGCACATCTGCCCGTCCAGGCCTGCAGGAGGTGGTGTTCACCTTGACTCTGACTGGTTGCCAGCCACCCACCGCTGTGGGTCAGCAGCAACTGGTAAATCGATGCTGGTTAGCACGGTTCCTTTCCTCGACATTCTGGCAGAGTTGCTTTGCACGCTGCGTAGCAGGGTTTGCTACCCTCTTGGCATCTAACATGTGTCGCTGCTGCGGTATCATAGAGGCCTCTAGAAGCAAAAGGTTGTAGATTGATGGGATGAGTGGTTGCATGCGCGAGAGCGCGCAGCTGGACGAAATCTGAAGAACGTCAAGGTACTCTCAACAAGTGCCTAAAAACCATGACGAATGCGATGCGATGGCATTCTGACTCCAGTACCCCCCACACACACCCCACCACCACACGCACAGACACACCCCACCGCCACCCCACCTATGACCCACTCTGTTGTTTAGACTCCTTGCCATCCTTGGTTCCCCTTAACCTTAAGCAGACACGCACACCACACACACACACACACACATACCCCACCACCACCACCACCACCACACACATGCACACACACACACTCACCACCACACACATGCACACACACACACTCACCACCACACACATGCACACACACACACTCACCACCACACACATGCACACACACACACTCACCACCACACACATGCACACACACACACTCACCACCACGACACCTATGAACTACCCTGTTATTCAGGCTCCTCGGTTACTGAGTGCTTCTCCTTAACCCCCCTACCACCACCACCACCACCACACACATGCACACACACACACTCACCACCACAACACCTATGAACTACCCTGTTATTCAGGCTCCTTGGCATCTGAGTGCTTCTCCTTAACCCCCCTACCACCACCACCACCACCACCACCACCACACAGACACACACTCACCACCACGACACCTATGAACTACCCTGTTATTCAGGCTCCTTGGCATCTGAGTGCTTCTCCTTAACCCCCCTACCACCACCACCACCACCACCACCACCACCACACACACACACACTCACCACCACGACACCTATGAACTACCCTGTTATTCAGGCTCCTCGGTTACTGAGTGCTTCTCCTTAACCCCCCTACCACCACCACCACCACCACCACCACCACCACACACACACACACTCACCACCACGACACCTATGAACTACCCTGTTATTCAGGCTCCTCGGTTACTGAGTGCTTCTCCTTAACCCCCCTACCACCACCACCACCACCACCACACACACACACACTCACCACCACGACACCTATGAACTACCCTGTTTTTCAGGCTCCTTGGCACTTGAGTTCTTCTCCTTACCCCCACCCCCACCCCCACCCCCACCCCACACACACACAGAGACACACACACCACCACACACGCTACCACACCACCACACCCCACCTATGAACCACCCCACCTGTGAACTATCCTGTTGTGTAGGCTTATTGGCATCCTAGTTTCTCCTTAACCTTAAGCAGACACGCACACCACACACTCCACACCACCTATGAACCACCCCACCTATGAACTATCCTGCTGTGCAGGCTCCTTGGCATCCTTGGTTCTCCTTAACCTTAAGCAGACACGCACATCCCACATCCCACACCAACCCCCCCCACACACACACACCACCACACCTATGAACCACCGCACCTATGAACTATCCTGTTGTTCAGGCTCCTAGGCATCCTTGGTTCTCATGACAACTTCCCGGTGGAGAGGATGGCCATGTCACATGAGAGGTTAGTGGGGGAGAGTGAAGGGGGGGGGTACTGGAGTCCTGAGGGGGAGTGGTGTGAGGGGGGAGGGGTGGGGGGGAGGGGGTCCTGGAGTCCTGGGGGGGAGTGGTGTGTGTGTGAGGGGGGGGGGGGGGGGGCTTTATTTGATCGATACACCGGTTTGTGGGGAGGATGGCCTTGTCACATGAAAGGTTCGTGGGGGGGAGAAGAGTGATCAGAAGTGAGTGTGCTTTATTTGATTGACACAGCGGGTTGTGGGGAGGATGGCCTTGTCACATGAGAGGTTACTGGGGGGGAGTGATGTGGGTGGGGGGTGCTTTATTTGATCGACACAGTGGGTTGTGGGCAGGATGGCCATGTCACATGAGAGGTTAGTGGGTGGGAGTGATGTGGAGTGATCAGATGTGAGTGTGCTTTATTTGATTGACACACAGGGTTGTGGGAGGATGGCCTTGTGGCATGAGAGGTTACTGGGGGGGGGGGGGGGGGGGGGGGGGGGGTGATCAGATGTGAGTGGGGGTTATTTGATTGACACAGAGGGTTGTGGGGAGGATGGCCTTGTCACATGAGAGGTTACTGGGGGGAGTGATCAGATTTGAGTGGGCTTTATTTGATTGACACAGCGGGTTGTGGGGCGACTGGGCAGGACAGAACTGGATAGGACAGGACAAGTTAGTGTTACACTGGGGCGTTAATCACAGGAAGAGAGGAGGCTTGGGATGAAAGTGTACAGGCCCTGCAATAAAATATGGATAGAGCAAGACTGGACAGGCAAGATAAGACAGAACTGGATAGGACAGGACAAGTTAGTTTGTATTGGGGCGTAGATAACAGGAATAGAGGAGGCTTGGGATGAAAGTGTACAGGCTCTGCAATATCAATTTTTTTTTTTTTAGTTGTGAAAGGACTTTCATCCCAGGAGGTGGGTCTCCCGACGCAAACCAGCGACACGGAGGATTCAGTTCGAATGGTGGTGCCCCTCCTACAATATGCAAAGTAGGCGCACTTAGGGTTGCACATAGTGTGAGCCGGACAGGACTGAACTGGACTGGGCTGGGCTGGACTAGGCAGGGTTTAGGGTTTTTGGCAGAACCGAACAGAGCAGAACAGGACAGAGCACAACACAAAACAATGTGTATGTATGTATATATGTATTTATGGATGGATGGATGGATGGATGGATGGATGGATGGATGTTACAGTCCAGGGGTAGGCCAAATAGGCTAAAGGGACTTGCCCAACTGTAGTAGGAAGGGCTTAAAAAGAAAAAGCACTGATGAACTGAACCCCAAACAATCGTTTCACCGACGGGGGCCCTAAGTTCGTGCTACAGTTATCATACAATATATAAACAAAATATATAAGCAAAATACATAAACCAAAATATATAAACAAAATACATATACAAAATATATAAACAAAAGATAAAAACAAAAGCCGCAGTGCTTAACTTGGCAACCTGTGACCTTGGCAGGAATGTCCTGGCCAGTACAGTACATCCCACTACGACACAGAACGGCTGTGGGATCTATCCATCGTCCAAACAAAACAGAAACAATATCCGACCATTCAATGCGTAGCTTACAAATCTTCAACATTGACCTCAACCTTAACCTTAAGCTTAACTCATACACCTTGACCTTGACCTTCACCATGACTCAAAAACCTTTGACCTTGACAGGACTGTCCTTGATAGCACATCCCACAACAACACAGAACGGCTGTGGGATCTGTCCCCCCACCCACCCACCCACCCACCCACCAAAAAAATGGAAAACAATTGCCGACCATTTGATGCGTAGCTTACAAACCTTTGACTTTAACCTTAACGCATACACCTTGACCTTGACCTTAGCCTTGACTCGAACCCCTTTGACCTTGACCTTGACCTTAGCCTTGACTCGAACCCCTTTGACCTTGACAGGACTGTCCTTGCCAGCACATCCCACGACAATACCGTACGGCTTTGGGATCTGTCCATCATGGAGGACGATGAAGATGATGGCGTTGCTGATGCTGACGCTGCTTCTGACGATGATCAAGAGGAGCTGGTCCTTCCCACTGCAGGGGCCTCAGCATCGGACGATGGGGAGGATGGGAAAGATGGGGAGGAGGATATTAGTGGGAGTCTGGATGAGGACGAGGATGATCTTGACAGCGTTGATGGTGACGACTCGGATGAAGATGAGGACTTGGATGAGGACGAGGAGCTGGACGAGGACGAGGACGGTCCCATTACCACAGGTAGGGTCCACACACACACACACACACACACACATGCACGTACACACATGCACGTACACACATACACACATCGACACACACATACATCTACTCCCACGGTAACGACTTGGACGAGGACGAGGATGATCCCATTACTACTGGTAGGGTCCACACATACACATGCACATCAACAGACACATACACATACACACACATACACACACATACACACACATACACACACATATATACATACACATACACATGCACACACACACACATGCACGTACACACATACGCACATCGACACACACATACATCTACTCCCACGGTAACGACTTGGACGAGGACGAGGATGATCCCATTACTACTGGTAGGGTCCACACATACACATGCACATCAACAGACACATACACATACACACACATACACACACATATATACATACACATACACATGCACACACACACACATCAACACACACAAAAATACACATCAACACACACACACATACATACTCATACAAATATACACACATACACATAAACATACACACACATCATCACACGGTAATAACTTGGATGCAGACAAGGATGGTCCCATTACTACTGTTATGGTCCACAAATACACACGTACACACACACATCCCCGCCAACGACCAGGCCCGCAACCAAACACACACACATGCCCCCTCCCCCCCCCCCCCCCTCCCCCCCTCCCCCCCTCCCCGCACACACACAAACCAAACACCCCGTATCCTCTGCCCAACACAAATCTAAAGCCTACTTGGCCAGCTCTCAAGCTAGGCCCTAAACCAAACACACACACATACACCCCCCCACGCACACACACACAAACCAGACACCACGTATCCTCTGCCCAACGCAGAGATTAAGCCGACTTGGCCAGCTCTCAATCTAGGCCCGGGACCAAACACACACACACATGCACCCACCCCACCCCCCACTGACACACGAACCAAACACCCCATATCCTCTGCCCAACGCAGAGATTAAGCCAACTTGGCCAGCTCTCAAGCTAGGTAAATCAAAGGCCTCGAAGAAGTCTGATGCTGGCCCCAGCAGCGCACAGCTTAGCACCAAGGCTGCAGATGGGGATGATGGGGATGAAGAGGATAAAGAGGATACTGCCAAGGGTGGAGATGAGGACGACGCTGAGGCCGATGGAGGAGATGGGGGCAGCGGTGACGAAGAGGATGAGAGTGACTCGGATGACGAGGGCTCCAAGAAGAAGAAACGAAAGGTGAGTTCAATAGACAGCCCCTTGGTGGTTGACCCCAGTACTGCACTGCAAGCCCCTTGGTGGTGGGCCACAGTACTGCACTGCAAGCCCCTTGGTGGTGGGCCACAGTGCTGATTTAAAACAATTATTACATGGAGGAGATGAGGGCAGCGGTGAGGAAGAGGTTGACAGTGACTCGGATGACGATGGCTTGAAAAAGAAGGAACGAAAGGTGAGTTCAGTAGGCAGCCCCTTGGCGGTTGGCCCCAGTACTGCACTGCAAGCCCCTTGGTGGTGGGCCCCACTGATAAGTTAATACAATTATTACATGGAGGAGATGGGGGCAGCGGTGACGAAGCAGATGACAGTGACTTGGATGACGATGGCTCCAAGAAGAAGAAACGAAAGGTGTGTTCAGTAGGCAACCCCTTGGTGGTTGGCCCCAGTACTGCACTGCAAGCCCCTTGGTGGTGGGCTCCAGTGCTGAGTTAAAACATTTATTACATGGAGGAGATGGGGGCAGCGGTGAGGAAGAGGTTGACAGTGACTCGGATGACGATGGCTCCAAGATGAAGAAACAAAAGGTGCGCCCAAATACATTGCATTACATTGTCATCAACAGGCCTTTGTTGGCCCAAGACAAGCCCGCTACACACCATCCAGGAGGGGTATTCCAACAAATCCAGAAAATAGGCAGGAAGGTATGAAACACTTCATAGGTTCCTACTGTTACAGCAGCGCACAGCTTAGCACCAAAGTTGGAGATGGGGATGATGATGATGATGATGCCTCCAAGAAGAAGAAACAAAATTTGCGCTCAGTTAGCAAAAACAAACACACATAAACACACAGACACTAACACACATTAACACACACACTAACACACACACTTACACACACACTTACACACATTAACACACACACTAACACACATTATAGCAATTCAGGGGATGGACTGGACAAACGTTTCGTACTTTGTCGAGAATTCTCGAGAATTCCAGGCCAACTTGTCGAGAATTCTCGGATTTCCAGGCCAAAATTCTCGACGAAGTATGAGGTACGTGTTCTCGCGGAAATATTTTGTCCAGTTCATCCCCTGAATTGCTATAACACACAGACACTAACATACACACTAACATACACACTAACATACACACTAACACACACTCTAACAGACACACTAACACACACACTAACACACACACTAACACACACACTAACACACACACTAACACACACACTAACATACAGACACTAGCGCACATACAGTAACACACACTCTAACAGACACACTAACACACAGACACTGAAACACACACACTAGCACACACAAACTAAGAAACACAGCGCGTTCAGTTAGCAAAAACAAAACTGTAGCACAAACTCAGGGCCCCCGTTGGTCAGGCGCTTGCATGGGGTTCAGTTCATCAGTGCCTTTTCTTTTTAAGCTCTTTCTAACGCTTGGGCAAGTCCCTTTAGCCTATTTGGCCTACCCCTGGACTGTAACATACATACATACATCTGTAATGCACACATACATCTATATATGTAAAAATACAGTTTATCAGTGCTTTTTCTGTTAGCTCCTCCTGATATCATGATTGGGCAAGTCCCTTGAGCCTATTTGGCTACCCCTGGACTGTAGCAACTTCCACGCAGGAAGGTAAGTAGCACTAGGTGGGTGCCTACTTTTGAAGGATCTTCTTCGCCTTTCTTTATGAATACTCGCTGGCTCTAATTTGTTGTCTTAATTAGTGGCGCTGATTTTTGGCTTGGTCCTAATTTGTGGTATAATTTGTGATCTAGTTTGTGGCGCTTATTTGTGGTGTGGTCCTCATTTGTGGTAAGGGGTCTAGGCACTAGGTAGGTGCCTACTTTCGAAGGAACTTCTTCAACTTTCTTTATGAATCCTCGCTGGCGCTAATTTGTGGTCCTAATTAGTGGCGCTAATTTGTGGCGTGGTCCTAATGTGTGTTCTTATTTGTGGTAAGGGGTCCTGATTTGTGGTATAATTTGTGGCGTGGTCCTAATTTGTGGTATAAGTTGTGGAAAGGGGTCCCACCACCTAAGGGTAAAATCCTTTCAATAGAAATGTGGATTGCCGGCTTTACGTCATACCTTTTTCTTGCTATGAACAGCAACTTCTACGCAGCTCCCTTGGCTGGCTATTCAGCCAAGCCTAAAGCAATCTAGGGCACCTGGAAGCTGACACAATCAGCTCTTTAGCACTGCTCATCAGGGTACTACTTCTTGCCAAATTGGTCAGCGCTTAAAGCGCACACACGTCAAATTGGTCAGCGCTTTTTAGTGCAAAAAGTGCAAAAATTGCGCGCTGCGCCCACAGGGGGTTAAAAAAACTGCGCTAAACGCGCAGAGGGGCTCAAAAAGGCAGTGCTGCACCGCGCTGCCGCGCACGCTTAGTATTACCCTGCTGCTCATACCTTGGGGCTCAGCCCAGTGTCTGGCCCAAGGAGCTGCCTAAAAAAAAAGGTAATGATAACGCCTGATGGGGCGTGGTGTTAAGAGAGCCCGTCGTACGCGGGTGGGGAGCGGTCTCCTACCTCAACTGGACAAGCTACCATCGAGGTTGACAACAACCTGCAACGCCAAGAGCGACCAAAGGGGGAGTCGAACCCCCGACTCTTCATCCTCAAGCAATCTGGTCCACCACTAGACCATTGATATTCAATCACTGAAAGGGGCTAGCTGCCTAAAAGATGCTAAGAACAAGTCCTTCGTAGCATCGTAAGCGATGCGGAAAATTGGCGGAGAGTGTTGTCAACAGAACGACAGCGACAGGTGGCAACGATGGAGCTGACCGAAGCCAGGTAGTTATGAAAGTTGGCTAACGTGTCAGGCTTCATCTCGGTCGTCGGTCGGTCGGTCGGTCGGATGGACAATGGGGTGAATCTCCCCCAAGGAGGGGGAGCTCCGCCAAAAAAGTGTAGAGAATAGCCCTGCTTTCCATCCTTCATGATTGACTAGGGTCTGGGGACCAAAAAAGTGTAGAGAATGGCCCTGCTTTCCATCCTTCATGATTTACTAGGGTCTGGGGACCAAAAAAGTGTAGAGAATGGCCCTGCTTTCCATCCTTCATGATTTACTGAGGTCTGGGGACCAAATATTATAGGGCTTGTTAATAGCCCCTCTGGATAGTCTAGAAATATCTTGATATTTTGTGTGAAATGGATTTCACCCCAGGAGGTGGGTCTCCCGACACAAACCAGTGACGCCGAGGATTCAGTTTGAATGGCGTTGCCACAGCTTGTTGATGACCTGAGGATGGGCAAGTCCCCTACCCTACCCTATAGGAAAAGGGGCGGGCTCTTATAGGGCAAGGGCATAGTAACATAATGCCCCTACGGTGACTATAGCTAGCTCCGGCTTACGCTATGGTGTCCTTCACTTCACGTCCTGTGAGTAACGGTATTACACGGATGTAACAATTTCAATTTAATGCCCCTACCCTGCCCTATAAAAGGGCCTTGGGAACACTGTTTTTTAAATGCCTTGGGAACACTGTTTTTTTAACAAATTTCATTTCAATAAATGCCTTGGGAACACTGTTTTTTATTTCAGATTTCTGAGGTCCAGGTTGAGTAGCTACTTGGGCTACTCAACCCTGATTTCAGGATAGTTGCGTCGCCATCGCATGGCAGAGCGCTAAACGCAGAGCCTGGGGTGGTCGGGGGGCAGCGCGTCCTGATATCGGGGGGTCCGGGGGTGTAGTATTCTACGGAATGTCGACGGAATGGCGACGCGTCGTCGAAAAAAGAAACACTGCTTGGGAAGCCTACTAATAGGCTACCCCCTGGACTGCAACAGACAAACATCATCAACATGCATAAGTTTATTAACACTAAATTGCAAGTTTCCAAGCAATACACCGTCACACGTGCCTGGTATCCCTGCCGAATCATGCTATGTATAATATATTTTGATGTATCCAATTCTGTGCATGTAAACCTGTTGTTCCCTGTTCGCAGAGGGAGAAGACTAAATGGAGGAAGGGATCGGACGTCCAAAAGGCAAAAAAGACCCAGACAGGGAACTTCTTCAAAGATATGCTGTGAAGCTACTCGGCACATGGCTTGGCTTGGCTTGGATGGTTACATGATTGTCAGGCAAAAAAGACCCAGGCCGTGAACTTCTTCAAGGATATGCTGTGAAGCTGCTCGGCACATGGCTTGGCTTGGCTTGGCTTGGATGGTTACATGATTGTAAGGCAAAAAAGACCCAGACAGGGAACTTCTTCAAGGATATGCTGTGAAGCTGCTCGGCACATGGCTTGGCTTGGCTTGGATGGTTACATGATTGTAAGGCAAAAAAGACCCAGACAGGGAACTTCTTCAAGGATATGCTGTGAAGCTGCTCGGCACATGGCTTGGCTTGGCTTGGCTTGGATGGTTACATGATTGTAAGGCAAAAAAGACCCAGACCGTGAACTTCTCCAAGGATATGCTGTGGAGCTGCTCACGGCATGGCTTGTCTTGATCTTGAACTTGAACTTGGTTACATAGCTCCAGCCTGCACTTTGGCTGCTCGCCGTCTGGCGTGGCTGCTCGTCGTCTTGGCTTGGCTTGGCTTGGATGGTCACATGATTGTTTAGCCAACTCTGGGCTGCCCACCGTCTTCCAATTTCAAGTCGGCAAGTCCCCCCATGCACAGCGTTAGCTGTGCTGAAAAGATTAGCCCCTTAAAGAGTTGCCCTTGGGAATACATGGTGTAGTTCCTATGCATATGGTGTTTTGGGCTAAATATGTGTATCTGTTTTTGCTGCGATACCCACAGAAATCAGGCAACTATTTTTAACTCCGCTACATCACGTCTAATCCTTCAAGTCTGGGGCTAGTGTAGGGAGACCCACCCTTTGAGGCGAAAATCATTATTGTAAAAAAAGTCGCACACTGAGCAAGGTGAAAATCTTTTCTATAAAAAATAAAAACGAAGTCGTAGTACGGGAGTGCTTGTCAAAACATCCCTTCTTGGTAACTTGAACTTGAGTTTGGTTACATAGCTTCAGCCAGCAATTTGGCTGCTCGCCGTCTTAAGCAGTAAACAAATGATTACCAGGAAAATGTAGACTCGAACAAATCACTGTTTTCCTTTTTCTTCATTTGTTTTTCATTTTACGTTTTTGTCTTGATTGTTCGAGGTTGGAAAAGTCCCCAAAGCCTTCCTGGCTACCCCTGGATTACAACATTCGTGCATGCATACCAGTGCTTGTTTGTATACGGTACAACCCTGCACAATATTGAGGTTGGGCAGGTCGGGCAGGTTGGGCAAGGTTGGGCAGGTTGGGCAGGTTGGGCA
This sequence comes from Chlamydomonas sp. ICE-L, assembly GCA_013435795.1. Lineage (NCBI taxonomy): Eukaryota > Viridiplantae > Chlorophyta > Chlorophyceae > Chlamydomonadales > Chlamydomonadaceae > Chlamydomonas > Chlamydomonas sp. ICE-L. Next base: position 165,453 of record JACBWV010000537.1, on the reverse strand, counting down.
GGTTGGGCAAGGTTGGGCAGGTTGGGCAGGTTGGGCAGGTTGGGCAAGGTTGGGCAAGTTGGGCAGGTTGGGCAAGGTTGGGCAGGTTGGGCAGGTTGGGCAAGGTTGGGCAGGTTGGGCAGGTTGGGCAAGGTTGGGAGGTTGGGCAGGTTGGGCAGGTTGGGCAGGTTGGGCAAGGTTGGGCAGGTTGGGCAGGTTGGGCAAGGTTGGGCAGGTTGGGCAGGTTGGGCAAGGTTGGGCAGGTTGGGCAGGTTGGGCAGGTTGGGCAAGGTTGGGCAGGTTGGGCAGGTTGGGCAGGTTGGGCAAGGTTGGGCAGGCTGGGCAAGGTTGGGCAGGTTGGGCAAGTTGGGCAAGGTTGGGCAGGTTGGGCAGGTTGGGCAGGTTGGGCAAGGTCTATTTTGGGCAAGGTCTCTTTAGTCTATATGATGGTGGCTTCCCCCAGCTGCGGCGTACAGGAGGGTCCCCTTCACACCACGCCCCTACAGGCGTTATCTTTTTTTTGTCTACTGGTATATGGCTACGCCTTAACCGGCTAGACTGTAAAACACTCACATACATACAGGTAGGTTTGTTTGAGTTGCAGTGGTAGCTGCATGCAAAAGTAACTAGCACACATCATAACTCTTGCAAGCTTGCCACTCTATGGCAGGCGATCGGTTGTGGGTGGGTGTCCAGAGTTCCAGCCCCTGCTTCCCCCCCGCGTGTTCTCATTTATTCTGAAACTTGACTTGAACTTGAACTTGAACTTGGTTACATAGCTCCAGCCAGCAATTTGGCTGATCGCAGTAAAATTCATAACTAGGGGAAATGCAAAATTGACTTGGCTTTACGTTTTACTCCAGTGAAATGGAGTAGAATATAACATCCATTATTGTATCGGATGTGTCCGTTACTCCCAGTCTCCCACAGTGGACTCCTGTGGCAGTTGGCATTCCATACACGAATTCCAGATTTATATGCGTTTCGCTCATTACAGTAGTGGTCAGCCATTGCATCTCAAAAGCCATTTCACATGCACAGAATAATTTTGCCTGGCTAGCGTATACCAGAAAAGTGTCAGTGGCTTTCCTCACTTTCCCTGGGGCATACCACTTCCGCAAGCTCAGATAATAATCAAGATAGTGTGTGTGGTGGTGGTGGTGGTGGTGGGTGGGGGGGGGATACGGGGTGAAAACAACAAGTTCCTATGATGCGGTCTGAGAACTTCATTCTTGCTGCTGTTGTAGCACCTTCCACACAGCTCCTGCCAAGGATATCTCGCTAAAACAAGGCTCTCTGCCAACAACTCTGCGGTCCTTGGTCCCAATCCGAGGGCTTCGGACAATGTGTACCTTGCGTGGTCGCTGTGTTGCGCCTCGACATACAACCTAGGCGCAACGTTGGCGCGCAGAGCTGAGCGCGTCGAACTTGGTGCAGAAATTGGTTTCCTGTCAGCTCGGCCGCCAGAACCGACCGACCCCTACGTTGTACCTGTGTACTGCATCGAACAGGCAATACATCCCTCAACGTAGTCTTCTTTCTGAGAGTTCGTGTACCTATCTCTCTTTCCTGTTCCCAATTCTACATCAACTCAAGGTGCGCAGTCATTGTTAGTGTTTTCTGTCAGTAAGCTTGCTTCCTGTGAAGCCATTTGCTAAGTGTTGAGGACTTGTTACTGCTCTCCTGATTAGTCGCCACTGCGGCTTGTGTCGTATCAATTTGCTGCATCGCTGCGTAAGTAGATCTTAGGCTTCCAGGATTGCCTCGCATGCGGCCACTACCGCCAGCGCAAGCTGGTAGTGGCGGAATGCTTGATCCCGTTTTATTCAATTCTGGTGCTGCTTCTGCTTTCATTGCTCAGGTGTATTAAGATGGGCCGCCGTCCAGCTCGTTGCTACCGCGTTTCCAAGGGTAAGCCTTACCCTAAGTCCCGCTTCTGCCGTGGAGTGCCCGACCCCAAGATTCGTATCTACGATGTCGGCATGAAGAGGGGAGACGTCGACACGTTCCCTAGCTGCACCCATCTTGTCAGGTCCGTACAGGGTTGATGTCTTAGCCACCATCAATTTACGGCTGGAGCTGTGGCTGAAGCTCTTCCTGAACTTTACAGACACCCCTACCTGATCACTGGGTTGAGAACAACTGCTTGGATGTGTTCCCGCTTCTATTGAACAGGAGCTAAGTGTTTATGTTCAGGGTGACTGCTGGTGCACCATCCAGCCTCCAGGAGTCCCTGGTATCATAATGGCCCGAGGCTGTTCTTAGGGTGACGCTTTAGGGAGAGTCATGGTGCTCTCACATGGTCAAGTATTTCCTTGTCAACAGTCTGCAACCTGCATCTCTGTTGACGGTTCCACTAGAGCAGTTGCGTGGCTTATTTATCTAGTAGTCTATTTACTAGACATTATGACACCTCTCATGTTGCCATCCTTGCCCACGTTAACTACATGGGAACATTTATCATGCATTCACGCCCTGTTCAGGATTGCGTGTCCTGTTTTGCACCCCACATCCCACACCCACACCCCATGCCCCACACCCAAATCCCATACTCCCCATGCCTCACATACCCCACACTCGCCACATGCTCCATGTCCCACTTGTCATTGTTTCAGACCATCACCTAACCCCAGTGCACTCTTTGTCTAATCACAGTTGGGAGAAGGAGCAGGTCGGCTCTGAGGCGCTTGAGGCCGCTCGTATTGCTGCCAACAAGTACATGACCAAGAACACCGGAAGGGAGTCTTACCATCTGCGTGTCCGTGTGCACCCTTACCACGTTGTGCGCATTAACAAGATGCTTTCATGCGCCGGTGCTGATAGGCTTCAGACCGGTATGCGTGGTGCCTTTGGCAAGCCCAACGGAACCTGCGCACGTGTGCAGATCGGACAGGTTCTGCTGTCCATCCGCTGCAAGGACTCCCACGCAAAGAGTGTGAGTGCATTAACGATCGGATATTGCCACTGGGCGTGGTGTCAAGAGAACCTTACCGTTTGATTGCTCTGAGCATAGACCACTATCTACACCCACCCACCACCACCACACACACCACCACCAGTGCTGTGCAAGGCCCGCCTCCAGGCCTACCACAAGTGTTGCACAAGCCCCCCCTTGTACCCACACCCTTACACCACCACCACCCCCGCATCCTTCATATCATACTTGTAACTGGAATTTGGTTTCATCGGACCCGCCTGTATGACCCCTCCCCATCTTTTACATGGTTGGTTGTGACAGGATGCACTTATGAATAGTGGATGTGGTTATGGGTGCGGGGTTGGCTGGCCTGGCTCCTTGTCCTAGCAGGTTGAATGGTGGGGTGTGGAGAAATTGTATTGATTACATATTGGGAACTGCAACATGATCTCATTTGATATCATGTCATCATATTATATCAGATTATGCCAGCATCATCTAGTATATTATGATGTCATGATATCAAATGATGCTGGCAGTCTGACTAAGCAAAAGTTACCATGTATGTACAATATCAAATGATACAATTTGTGTGATATCATACTCATCTTATTACAATTCCGGTCCATAATTATATCCAATCTCAGACACCCACCTCAACCTCGTGTTTCCTAAGCAGCACTAGTTTCTTAGCAGTACCAGCATGGCGCTACAGTCATGGTCCTAGGGACGTCATAGCATGGTCCTCAGCAGCTCATGGCATTGCATGGTCCTGCAGCACCACCATGGTCCTTAGCGGCACCAGCAGCACCACAGCTTCATGTGTCGTTAACTGCACTAGTTCCCGACCGCAATGATGCACGCGTGTCACAGTTATCATGGACAGCGATTCTGCTGCACAACCCATGTGCACGCATGGGTTATACGGCGGTATTGTACTCCATGTGCGCACTTGGGTCGTACAGCGGTATTGTAGTCCATGTAAGCACATGAGTTGTACAGTAGTCCATGTGAGCACATGTGTTGCGTGGCAGAACCTTGAAAACTTGAATATTGCATGTATGCAGCTTGTATGTTATATGCATGCTCTATGTAAGTTATATGCATGTCATAAGCAGGTTGTGATCAGGTTTCAAGTGTGTGTCGGAACTACCCAGCACAATCTACCCCCCCCCTCCCCTGTCCTCCTGGGCACCTGAACTCACCTGGTCTTTTGTGTGGATTTGCCGTTGGTTGTGAATTTGACAAGAAAAACAGATTCTTCTGCTCCCGACCCAACCTAGACTCTCCCAAACCTCTCAAATGAGACCTGTCTTTTCCAACCCTGTATATCCCAACCTCTCCCAACCCACCCTGATCTTTTCCAACCCTGTTTATCCCAACCTCTCCCAACCCAACCTGACCTTTTCCAACCCTGTTTATCCCAACCTCTCCCACCCAACCTGACCTCTTCCAACCCTGTTTATCCCAACCTCTCCCAACCCAACCTGACCTCTTCCCACTCCTCTCCATTCCTGCAGGCTGCCGAGGCTCTGCGCCGTGCTAAGTTCAAATTCGCTGGTCGCCAAAAGATCATCACCAGCAGGAACTGGTAAGGGTTGCCCTCAATCACCATAGCCATTATAGGGAATGGGGTTTCACTATTATGTCGTGCCCTGATCACCTTTTTTCAGGCGGCACGATGCCATTCTGCGACGCACACTGTCGCATGATCCCCCCTGTGTTTGTCCATAAGGTTGTTGCACATTATACCGTACGACTGCGCTGTCGTGTTCGCTTTTTCCCCGCCTCGTATATCCCACCCCCACAGTATACTTGCTTGTTTGGCACCAGCCAGCAATTCGGCTGCTCGTTGGCTTCTGCAGTAACACTCTTCTACCAGGAAAATGTAGATGTAAACAAATTGTTTTCACACAGTTTATGCCCTAGTCAGCATCAGGTGGTCTTGAACGGAAGGGACACGCTGTTTAGTAAAGTGCGATGCGTTGCTAATTGGGGGACTCAGTGCGACCCCAATGTAACGCGTTCCCCTCCTAACCTCAAGTGTGGAGCCTGGGCGGCTGGGGGGGCATTTCTGTCTAGTTAAGCCAGACCCATGCGTCGCCATGCAGAATAAAGGATGTCCGGCGAGGCCCCAATGAAAAAACATAAGTGGTGGGGCGTCAGGGGCCCTTGCCTAAATGATGTGCCGGAGGAGTCTGTCGAATGCTGCAAGCAGGAATTAGAGTTAGCGAGTTAGCATTGCTTGGAGGAATGTAAGCATGACCCTTGAAATTCACAATTCAACTCGTTCACTCTTCTCCACCCCTCGTCACCTCCACCCTTTAAACTTCAACCCCTAATCCCTTCACCTCTCTTCTCCCTTCTTCCTTTCTGCCTCCTGTTCCCCCATAGCATTTCTCGCTGATTCGGTCCCCCTTAATGCACCCACCCCCTGCCCCCCCTCCCCTCCCCTCAGCTCCCCCTCACTCCACCCACCCATGAGCCCTTCTCACTGATTCGGTCCTGTATGCACTTGCAGGGGTTTCACTCCTTACCTGCGCAGTGACTACCTGGCCTGGAAGGCTGAGGGCCGTGTCGTCTCCGAGGGAGTCCACTGCACCGTCTTGGGCCACAGGTACGTTGATGCCCTATGTATGTTCATATTGTGTGTTGATGGTTCATATGATATCCTGGTCCCTATTCATATTGTACGTTGATTGTCCCATGGTTAGTATTGTGTGTTGATCCTTCATATGAGTAGCGGCCCCTATTTATATTGTACGTGGATGGTCCCATGCTTTGTTTTGTGTGTTGATGGCTCATGTTGTGTCGATATGTTGTGTGTCACAGGTTTGTGGATTGTCCCATGCTTTGTATTGTGTGCTGATGGCTCATGTTGTGTCGATATGTTGTGTGCCACAGGTTTGTGGATTGTCCCATGCTTTGTATTGTGTGCTGATGGCTCATGTTGTGCGTCGATATGTTGTGTGCCACATGTTTGTGGATTGTCCCATGCTTTGTATTGTGTGTTGATGGTTCATGTTGTGTGTATGTTATATTTATATTTGTACGGACTAAATAGGCTGAAGGAACCATGACTGGAGGGGCTATCTCAAAAATGCGCTAACGAACTGAACCCTGAACTATAGTTGTACAACCCAGGGCCCTGAGTTAATAACATGGCTGAAGGCTTAAGGCTGTCTGTGCCCAGAACTCTTGGCAACAACAAATTAATCAATGCATGCATTTGTGTCGACGTTATTGAATCGTTTTACATGGCTGAAGCCTTCAGGCTGTTAGCGCCAGAACTATTGGCAACAACAACTCAATCAATGCCTGCATTCTTGAACTGGTTTGCCTGGATCAAGCCTCCAGGCTGCTCGCTGACTATAGCAGCAACATCAATAAGCTGAACATTTATCTACTACAAATATGCTTGATCCAATCTCTTATCCCAATGATAGATTACTTACCTTGGTCGGGTACATGGATCCAGCCAACAATTTGGTTTGCTCGCTGCCTGCAGCATTCATTGATACATGCACATAACCTGTATTCTTTATTCAAAATCACCTGGCATTTTTTCGCTTAGCCACAACAGCGCTACTAAATTTCAATCAGTTTTCGTACATCATAAATTTCATTCAGTATTCGTACATCATAACTGAATGATCACAGTAAATTCTGCTGCACAATGAAGTCCAAACTCCAATCAGTTTTCTTCACATATCATACATCACTGCTCACTGCCACCACCCCTCCTCTCTCCTTCTCTCAGGGGTCCCCTTGCTAACCGCAAGGCTGGCGAGGTCTTCGACTACACCCACATGGTGTGCTCGGTCCCCTTCCACAAGACCGAGTAAGCAGACACGCTTAGCTGCTGTTTAAATTTGAATCCCGTCTCTGTAATCATGAATCCCAGGTTGAACTGCCCGTCTCTCTCGTCTCCCCCCATCCCACGCCTCGCCTCGCGCAGGTATGTCCCAGTCTCGGAATCTTCTCATCCCCGGGTCCCTCGTCTTCCCCCACCAAACCCAGGCCTCGCGTTCGTATGTCTCAAATGCTACACGACACCAACGAGGGGGCCCACTTGGTCTGACTGCTCTAAGAAAAAAGCCTAGCCTAAAAGGCGCATAAGAGAAAAGACCCGAAATCATCTAAGGACATGCGCCATAGAACTGGATTTCAGGAAAGAGATTACCGCACATGACACGTCACCAATCAAGGGGCTCAGATAGCTTGGTGACACGGCTCTAGCCAACAATTTGGATCATCGCAAAAAACTGTGTAATCGCCATCATTACCGTTTACACTCCCCAAGATTTACTTGTCTAATGCATATCAGGTAGTGTGCAGGAACAATTTAGTACTCAGTTTCACAGTCCGATACTTTCTCGAATTTAGTAAGGCTTCGTCAGTACATAAAACAAAACATGATGCTCATTCCAGAGTAAAAGAGAAATGGCTGTGTGTCATTCGATGTTTCCAATTGCGCGATGTAATAGATATCTCACGTTGCAAAGCTTGATAGCCCTACACAGAGTTGACACTCGATCTGTGACAATGGGTCGCTTCCACCAGTGGGATTCAACTTGAACTTAGTTACATAGCTTCAGCTAGCACTTAGGCTGCTCGCCGTGGGAGAGAGGTCTGAATCTAGCCATAGTACGAACCATTTGGTGACGTAGGTCTCTAATGAAATAAGCAGGTAGCTCAGGTTTACCACACACATCCCATGCAATGTTGCTCAGGACGCTTCGTCCTCCGTCTCAGATGCAACGTCAAAGGGTCCGTTGCATCGCAGGACGCAACGTGGGAAGGTTCCGTTGACCAGAAGGATGGGTCCGTTGCGTCCCAGGACTGAGGCTATACAATTATTTGCGTCTCAGGGAGCAGAGCTGGGGGTCCTCCTGAAGTACCCTGCTGGTCACCCTCACCCAAATTAAGAGTGCAGGCCAGCTGCAGGGGTACCTTCGTAACCAATTTGTTTACTGCCAAAGACGTCGAGCAGCCAAATTGCTTGCTGAAGCTATGTAGCCAAATTCAAGTTCTAGTACCTACAGGGACCTGGGCAAGTCTTCAAATTGTCTAATCCGCTTAGTGTGCTCCCTGGTCGTACGGGGCCCCGTCGGGGGAACTTGGAATTGGAGGATGGTGAGCAGCCCAGAGTTGCCCGGAAAACCATGTAACAATTCAAATTTAAATTCAAAATATATGGGAAGCTGGGCTTTAGGATCCGGATTTACTATGATTATTTCACTAGGAGCTGAAGGTCTTATCCAGGCTCTTCTTTTGCTCGACCAAGACGATCTCATCCACAAGAGAAGCGAGAGCACCAGCAGCCTCAGCTCTGGAGGGGATCTCCCTCACCCAGGCCTGGTAGCGCTCCAAGAGAACAATGCCTTCGGTCGTTCGACCGGTGTGGAGTAGAAGGGTGCCGTAGTCGCGCACCTGCAGGGAAGAAAAAAATGATACAAATGACAAGGAGGAGTAGCACCACCATTCGAACTGAATCCTCCGTGCCACTGGTTTGTGTCGGGAGACCCACCTCCTGGGGCGAAAGTCCTTTCACAACTAAAAAAAAAAACGAAAACATGGAAAATGAAAAAACCCACCAACTGAACAATGCCCTCGGTCGTTCGACCAGTGTTGAGTAGATGGGTGCCGTAGTCGTGCATTTGTACGAAGAAAAAAAAGAAAAAAACGATGAAATGATACGAATAACAACAAAATGAAAATATGGAAAATGAAAAACCCTTCAATAGAACAATGCCTTCAGTCGTTCGACCGGTGTGGAGTAGAAGAGTGCCGTAGTCGCGCATCTGTAGGGAAGAAAAAAAATGCAAGCAACGATTAAAATTATACAAATAACAACAAATGAAAAATAGAAAAATGGAAGGAAATACATTTGTTCGTGTCGCGGTTCGCGTTGACATGTTTCCTAAAATGATTGTTTACTGTCGAAGATGGCGAGCAGCAAAATTTCTGGCTGGAGCTATGTAACCAAGTCCAATTCAAGAATTGTTATGGTACGACATATACGTCGTACCATAGTGACCTTGTATACGACAGGTCCGGTTAGGTCTGTGACCATGGACCGCCAGCCAGCTAGCTGCTGATACCATCAGCCAACTATGGCTCTAATGTAGTAGCACCGGAGCCCCTCTCAGTGATATACAATGGTCTAGTGGTAGAACAGATTGCTGGAGGACGAAGAGTCGGGGGTTCGACTCCCCCTTCGGTCGCTCTTGGCGTTGCAGGTCGTCGTCAACCGCGATGGTAGCTTGTCCAGTTGAGGTAGGAGACCGCTCCCCACCCGCGTACGACGGGCTCCCTTAACACCACGCCCCACCAGGCGTTATCATTACCTAGTAGCACCGGTAGGCCTTACGGCCGCCTGCCCTGTTGTCTACTTAAGGATGGCAAGCTTACCTTGCATCTATCTTATCACATGCAACTATACTGTGCAGCATCTACCGTGTCCCTGCCCCATCGTCTACGAGAAGCAAGTTCAACAACAAGTATTGACGCATCTGTCTGGAAGGGTTGAGTATTTGAGTGGACCCCAGTTGAGCTAGCACTTGATCACAACTTTGTTTTCCAGGTATGGTATGCGCCTACTCTTTTGCAGGAATGGCAACGACATTCAAACTAAATAGTAGGGTAGGAGGGTGCCACTGTCATGCATCTGAAGGGAAGGATTGGTTATTGTTTGGCTTACATTGATTATGCTACTGCCTTCGGTGGCGAGCACTCGAGCAGCCTTTGAGGCTGGAGCCACGTAACCAAGTTCAACTTCAAGTAGGGAAGGAATCAGTATTTGAGTGGACCAAAGTTTAGCAAGTACTTGTTCACAACTGTTCTTGTCAGATATGGTCATCTTACGGGGTTCGCCGTGTTTCCCACTTCCACGAGTGAAACAATACACAAATTTACGTGGCAGATAAAAAATGCAAATACATACATTTACGTGGCAGATAAAAAATACAAATACATACATTTACGTGGCAGATAAAAAATACAAATACATACATTTGCATGGCAGATAAAAAACTACATACATTTGTATAACAGATAAAACATTACATACATTTGCATGACAGATGAAGCAACAGGAAGATATAAATACATAGTTTGATTTCTGGGCTGACTGTTTGATTTCTGGGCTTCACTGTTTGATTTCTGGGCTTCACTGTTTGATTTATGGGCTTCACTGTTTGATTTATGGGCTTCACTGTTTGATTTCTGGGCTTGCAGGTCCAGGAGTAGTCACTTTAAAAAAAGGGACTAGCCCAACCTCAACAAGTAAATACACTGTTTGATTTCTGGGCTTCAGCGGTGCTGACCTTTATTGCCTGCTCTGAGCTGTCCACTCCCAAAGCCTCGCGGTACGATGGCAACTCGAAACAACAAGTACATGCATTGTTTGATTTCTGGGCTTCACTGTTTGATTCCTGGGCTTCACTGTTTGATTTCCGGGCTTCACTGTTTGATTTCTGGGCTTCACTGTTTGATTTCTGGGCTTCACACTTTGATTTTTGGGCTTCACTGTTTGATTTCTGGGCTTCACTGTTTGATTTCTGGGCTTCACTGTTTGATTTCTGGGCTTCACTGTTTGATTTCTGGGCTTCACTGTTTGATTTCTGGGTTTCACACTTTGATTTCTGGGCTTCACTGTTTGATTTCTGGGCTTCACTGTTTGATTTCTGGGCTTCACTGTTTGATTTCTGGGCTTCACTGTTTGATTTCTGGGCTTCACACTTTGATTTCTGGGCTTCACTGTTTGATTTCTGGGCTTCACTGTTTGATTTCTGGGCTTCAAACTTTGATTTCTGGGCTTCAGTAGTACTGACCTGTAATGTGTGCTCTGAGCTATCCTCTCCAAAAGCCTCACGGGTAACGATGGCAAGACGCTCAGCAGCAAGGACGGAGAGCTTCACATCCCCAAAGGGCCGTCCAGTGGCCTGTGCATGTGTATACGTGTGTGAATATGTATGTGTATGTGCATGTATATGTTTGTGTATGCGTATCTGTGTGTATGTGTATGCATGTGTATGTGTATGCGTATCTGTGTGTATTTTTATGTTTATGTGTGTGTATCTTTATGTGTATGTATGTGTATGCGTATCTGTGTGTATGTGTATGCGTATCTGTGTGTATGTGTATGCGTATCTGTTTGTATGTGTATGTGTATGTGCGTGTACATGTGTGTATGTTTATGTGTGTGTATGTGTGTGTGTGTATGTGTCTGTGTGTATATGTATCTGTGTCTATGCATGTGTGTATGCGTATGTATGTGTATGTGCATGTATATGTACGTGTATGTGTATGTGCATGTAAGTGTATGTGTGTATGTGTATGTGTATGTGTATGTGTATGTGCATGTGTATGTAGGGTTGGCAAGCATGGCATCGTACAATATAGTTTATTGCACGATATTGTACGATGCAACAATAACTGACACCGACAGCTTCTGACACTCTACTGCAGCGCCCTATGTCTCACCTCTTCCAAATGCCCCCCCCCCCCACCCCCCACCCCCCCCTCCCTGTACGATACCCATTTCAAATTTCATTGCTACGCCAAGCTCGACACCGATGGTTAATATCGATACATCGCTAAAAACAAAACTGCTTTCAAACTTGAAGTTGGTTACGTAGTTCCAGCCAGCAATTTGGCTGCTCGCTGTCTTTGGCAGTTATTGTTTTTACCAGGAAAATGTAAACGTGAACAAATTGTCTTTCAACTATTGAAACCACACTAAACTTACGACACCCACCTGCATGACACCGACAGCATCTGACACTCTACTGCAGCACCCTAGGTCTCCGAGCAATGTACTTCCCCCCCCTTGTGTGATACCTATTGAAACCGAACTAAACTTACGACACCCACCTGCATGACACCGACAGCTTCCGACACCTTACCGCAGCGTCCTAGGTCTCCCAGCAATGCACTTGCGCACGCTTCAAAGCCACTTGGAGCCCCCTGCGTAACGTTCCAATGTGTGTTAGTTGACATTGATGATGGTGACGATGATGATGATGATGATGATGATGATGATGATGATGGTGGTGATGATGATGATGATGACAATTTCTGGTGCCCTACTGGAGTAACTGGACTCCAAATGTGCCCGCAGCTTGACGAAGCCAAGGGGACTTAACAACATCAAGGTCAGAAAAAAACAAAAAGAAGAACGGAGAAGAACTATTTTTTCTTTCTTTCTCATACTGTTAGATTTGACTAGACGGCAAGCAGTTCAACCAATGTATGTTGCTTGACATTGTTATAGTTGACTAAACGGCAAGCAGTACAACCAATGTATGCCACCACCACTACCACCTCCACCACCACCACCACCACGACGACTACCACCTCCACCAACACCTCCACCAACACCACGACTACCACCTCCACCAACACCAACACCTCCACCAACACCAGTACCACAACAGCTACCGCTACCACCACCACTACCACCACCACCGACACCTACAAGGGCCAATAGCATCACCTCCACCACCATTACCACCACCACTATCACTATCACCACCTCTACCACCACCACCACCACCACTAACGCCACCACCACTACTACCACCGACTCCACTACCACCACCACCACCTCCACCACTACCACCGCTGCCACCACTAACCAGGGCCAATAGCTCCACCTCCACCCCCACTTCTATCACCACCACGACCACCTCCACCACCAAACCACTACAACCAACTCCACTACCACTACCACCACCTATGCCACCACTACAACCAACTCCACTACCACTACCGGACCCCACACCCCCAACCTCTTCCGTCCACTCCCCCCCCCCCATCCCCCCCCACTCCCACCGCCCCCCCAACTACAAACCCCACTACCACCCACACTCCCACCACCATACCACCCCACCCCCTACCCTCACCCCCACCTCCCGTTGAGGGCCCCTCCCTCCCCCATCCCCACCCGCTCCCCTCACCACCCACTACCACCAACCACGATTGCCACTACCACCACTTTGCCACACCACCGCCTACCACCACCACCACTGCCATCACCACCATTATCACCACT